>JAKELH010000380.1:0-74888 GCA_021525015.1 Lactarius pseudohatsudake
CGATGGCATGATGGACTTCTCTCCAAAGCGTGTTTATTTCCGAGGCAAGCGTCAATATGAGGACTTGATGTCTGGAAACTGGGCCTGGGATCAGGCGGTATGTACATCTGTCTCTCGTAGACGCGGAGGGGATTAACAACCGATATTAGGACGAAATTGCAAAGGACGAGTCCACGCACGGTGCGATGTTCGCTCCCATAATCCTTGGGAGTGACAAGACAACCGTTTCAGTCGCCACCGGACACAACGAATTCTACCCACTCTACGCATCCCTGGGAAATGTACATAATACAGTGCGACGTGCACATCGAAACGCGGTCTCACTCATAGGATTTCTCTCAATACCAAAGAGTAAGCTGCCGTCTGTCAAACGAGACCATTGCTCACAAATATACTTAGCTTCGAAAGAATATGCAGACAAAACTGATTATCGCAAGTTCCGTCGGCAACTGTTCCACTCATCACTGGTGCACATTCTTTCCTCGCTTCACCCATATATGTCGACACCCCGGGTCACGCGTTGCTGTGATGGACACTTCCGGCGTATCATCTATGGCCTTGGACCATACATTGCCGATTACCCAGAACAAGCTCTCCTCGCCTGCATCGTACAAAACTGGTGCCCAAAGTTGGGTTCCTTTCCTCTCTCGAAGTACCCAACTCATTTGTTCCTTTCACTCAGGTGCACCGCCCCATACCACGACCTTGATGGAGAAGTTGGAGGTCCGCGTTCGCATCTTCACACCAACACTCTTTTGAGTTCTGGGACAATCACGCTGCAAGAACTTTGGGACGATTATGGGATTGTAGGGGAACTTCAGGTGCGCGGTATTATATCCTCGCTGGTTTCGTCACGTCTAACACGTCTTTGTCATGTCAGCCATTTACAATGGTTTTTCCACGCGCAGATATTCATGACCTCCTTTCGCCGGATCTCCTACATCAAATCATCAAGGGCACGTTCAAGGACCACCTGGTTGACTGGGTGGAGGAATACATCTGGTATTCGCATCGCAAGGGTCAAGCAGAAAGGATCCTTGCTGATATCGACAGGAGGATCGCTGCCGTTCCATCGTTCCCCGGACTTCGCCATTTCCATGAGGGGCGTGGGTTCAAACAGTGGACCGGAAATGACTCAAAGGGGCTGATGAAGGTGCGTCCACGTGTGCTGTCCCCTGATGACGGTGCTGATACTGGGTTCCCAAAGGTATATTTACCTGCTATCGCTGGTCACGTTCCCCCAGTCTTTGCGAGTCGCTTACCTTGGCTCTCCGCGGGAGCATACCCGTGTGGCGCCGGTTGAAGAAGGCGTGGCGTGAGGCGGTGAGGGAATCCGGCGCGCAGGCACGGGAATAGGTGGGGCATGAGAGAAAAAGCGAGCGTGACATTCTGATCAGTGGGGCTTACTCGAAAGACAGTGGGACGGCAGGGAATGTACATGTGAGCAGGTGGTTAGGTAGGTATATGGGCTAGTAGAGACTGGGCGGAAGCACGAAGTGCTTCTCGATCGAAAAAACTGCCTTTTGTGTCCGAGGCGAGATCGCGACACCCGACCTGGTAGGAATGACGATGACGCGTCGAGTGAGACTCGGCACCCCCAAGATTAGGAAGAGGCAAGGGGTTGCTGCTTACCCTGGGTATAAGCGTTTTGGCCGGGAAGGGAGCGGGGGCGGGCACTGTCAGGCGGTCTAGCGCACCTGGGGGCATGGAGTAGCGAATGAAAGCGTCATGGGCGGTGGGCGAGGCCTGTATGTAGGGGGCGATAATGACGGCGTGTTTCCGCAGGTAGAGCAGAAAAGAATCTCCAGCCCAGCGGCCTTTGGCCTTCATTACGTCGAATGGCATGCCGCGGAGGAGGTACTCCAGTGTTGATCCGATGCGGATGCCGTGGCCCTGCAGCGGTTCAAGGCCAGCGGCGCGTGCGGCTTTCCCCACCCTCTCGAGGAACTTGGACTTGGTGAGCGGCCGCCTCGCGTTCTTGACCCGGTATGCGAAGAGGTGGGACGAGTCAGGGGGTTGGTTGACGAGGAGGTGGTTTTGGAGGGCAGCGGTGGGGTCGGAGCCGCCGGATTGGGTTGCCCAAAAGACGTCTTCGCCTTCGATGGGAGCTGCTTTAGTGGAGGGGAGGTGGAGGACTGTGACCTTGAGCCCGTTGCGGTCCTGGTCATATGAGAGGTTGCGGGTGGTGATGTGCGCGCTGGCGCGGAACTTGTCGATGGTGGGCACGGTGAATTCGCCCAAGCGGGCCGAGGCGTAAAAGCAAGAAGTGAGGCAAGCAAAGACGGCCGCGTCCAGGGGATCTTGTGGGTTTAGGTGCTTCCCCACCTGGACGATGAATTCGGGCGTGTACGGGAGCCGTTGCTTCATTTTCGAGGAGCTGGGGGTTAATTTGCAGGCGGCCCGCAACATGGTGTCCATTTCGCATTTCTTCAGGGCCCAGGGTACGGAGTGCAGGATGTGCCACGCGCGGATGCCGCTCAGGTATCCGGAAATCGTCTTGCCTGAGTACGCGGTAGCCATGTGTGCCACGAAGGCCGATAACAGGCTTTGGCCTGCGGGCGCCCTCTCCTTCTCGGGGACTTGCTTCTCGTCGCAGAAGCAGTGCCACATTAGCAATCCGGAGCCGTACGCTGTGCGCGTGTCCTCCTCCCATGCGTGCATCATGGTGTCCTTCACTCGCTCTCGCTCAGTCTCGTTGAGAGTGTGGTTACCGGGGGAGGTGGCGCGGGGGTAAACTGGGGTCCACATTCTGATGCGGTCCTTGGCGGGGCAATGTGGGCGTAGGAGGGATGGAATGGGAGTGAGGCCCTGGCGGTATGGAGCCGGGGTTTTGTGTGGGCTCGTGGCTGGTGGGATGGGGAGATGGCGCGGCCTCGTGTTGAGGGGTTTTGGCCGTTTGGCGCCCCTAGACTTCTCATCTGAGGAGGGGGGGCTGGTCATGTGTCTCGGCGAGGCGCCTGACGGCCGCCTCCCTCACCCAACCGCGAGGCTCAGACGTCGATGAGGAAGGGGCGGACCTCTTCCGGGATGGGGATGCGATGGAGCAAGAGGTTGCGCGGGGGAAAGATGCCCCTGGAGGGAGGGTCGGCGGGGTTGTCGGCGCTCGGGACGTATTTCGTGTGTATAGCTCGCTTGCGGGTTTCTGAAAGCTGGAGTACGCGGCGGAAAACGCGGTTGGTGGGCCTGTTTGCGCTGGATCCCTTCCACCACCCTTCGACCACGCCCCTGTTGTCCCCGTAGACCAGGACGTGCTCGCCTTCGTTAGACGATTGGCAAAGGCAGATGCTAAGAAGTTCGAAGCCGACTGCCTCGGCCCACTGGATGCTCCGGCCCTGAGAATTCCATCCGGGGGCGAGGCGCCATGCCCGCCACCGCGGCCCGACGGTAATGGCGACGCCGAAGCTAGTGCTGGCGTCGGAGTATGCGTCGTAGTCCGTGAGGGGTTGGGGTTCGGGGATGGGGCGGGAAATCTCGGGCTGGCCGAGCTGGAGTTTCCACCAGACGAGGTCGCTTTGGGTATCTCGGGGTGGGGTGCGCGGGACGAAAGGACTGTGATGGAAGGAGCCCAGCATGGCCTCCAGGCCTGTGAGGTGAGCGCGTCCTGCTGGTAAGACCAGCGACGTGTGGAGCAGCTTGCCATATAGCTTCTGCGTTTCGACGAGGTTGTGCGTTCGCTTCTGCTCCCATTCGATAATAGCAGCCAGATATCTGGCTTTCTTCTCGTCCAGCAGCCGTACGATGAGTGTGCGTAGGTTCCAACTAAACCCGAGGTAGGGGACCTCTGTCCTGAAGGGGACTGACTTGGTGGGTTCCCAGCGAATCCCGAGGCGTGCTGAGATGGTGTCGATGTCAGCGTCGGCGTAGGCAAAGTCCTCGTCCTCTGGGGAGCGGGAGGAAGCGCCGGCCAGATCACGCAGCGCTGTGCTGGAATCCTCGCAGAATTCCTCTGAGGGGCCGTCCGGGAGGTCCTTCCCGCCGTACCACAGGCGGCTGCCGCTCTGCCTACGACCTCCGTGGGTGAGGATCTCCTGCCTCCATTCAGCGCGCTTGGCGTTGTATCCCTCCAGGTGCCGGCGCGGGATCCTGAAGAAAATGTGGTCGTCGACCCATTTCGCCAGTGGGCCGACGCCGCTCCCGCGAAAGATATCCGCGCCGGCATCGGCGAGCATGCCATAGACCCCTCCTGCGGACGTGAGGCCGAAATTGTTGCATATGTTAACTGCGAAGCCGTCGTTCGCCTGTAGGCGGATGACAAGGCCCGGCCACTGAGAGGGGGCGGCAGGGATAGTCCTGTACGCTTCGGCGACGTCTCGCACGGAAGCTTGGGAGTCTGGGGGGAGGCGAGCGATGATGAGGGCGACGGCAGAAAAGGTGCCCCAAGTGCACGGGAAATCCTCGCTGTTGATGCGCGAGTTGATGGAGGAGGTTTCGGGCAGGGGGTTATGTGGATGCGAGAAGTCGTGGACAGCCCGGAACTTGCCCGGTTTGGAGGTCTTTGGGACAAGCGATAAAGGGGAGGATTGGAATGGGCCCAGCTCGGACTCCAGTTGCGCTTGGGTGAACGGGCCGATGTATCGGCCGGCAGTGAATTCGCGCTCGATAACCTCCTTGTAGACGTCGGGCAGGAGGTTGAGGGAGGTGTGGTTACGCGGGGTATAAGTGGTATGGATCTCCGGGATACCGAGGTGGAAACCGCCGGCGAGGCCCTGGAGGAGCAGGGGGTATCTGTGGAGCAGGCCGAAACGCGCAAGGTCTGCAGCCCAGGCGTCTCGGTTATAGGAGGAGAGGGGGTTAAGCCTTCTCTGCTCGAGGGCATGCCTGAGCCCCGTGCCCGGGCTTTCCGCATCCCGAACATCTGTGCCGATCGGGGTGGCTGGAGGAGGCGCAACCCCTCGGCACCTGCCAGTCGAAGCAGAGTGGGTGCCCGTCGGCAGCGACCAACTTCCCCTGCTCGTTCTTCCTGGCGGCGGCTGCGGTTCCGTCCCATAACTTGGGCCCTTCGCATCTGGCGAAGACGTGTTCGTGGCGGCCAAGGCAGACGGCGCAGACGCCCCCACGCGGGCCTGCGCCGGACGGAAAAAACTCCGATTTTCCACGCTTGACACGCCCGGGGCTGCCCCTGGAGCGTTTCACAGGATGGTCAGGAGAGGAGTCCGGCGGCGATCGAGAGCGGTGACGTTTTCTCGATGACTCTCCTCGGCGTGGCGACGGGGAGTGGGCCCGGCTATGTGTCCTGCGGTCACGATCGCGGTGACGCCTGGAGGGTGTACGCCTATCGGGAGAGTCTATAGCAACGCGCACTGATTTGCGGAACTGGGAGGGGTGTGCGGGAAAGGCGCGGCATGGGGAGTAGGCAGAGTGGGCAATAGCATGGCATGACGTTTTTGGCAGATGGCGGGATGAGGACGTGGCAGAAAAAGCATGGCATGACCGGTAGCGGAGGGGCAGGGACGGCAGTGTTATAGCAGGAAATGGCACGGCGGTGTAGCGGAGCGGGTGAAGGATGTTGACAGGGTGTGGGAGAAAAGATTAAGTGGGGAAAGGAAGGGAAAGGAAGGGCATGATTAGCGGGTGTATAAGAGTGCAAGGTGCGAGGGTTCGTACCTGTTCGAACTCTTCTCTCTGGGCCTGTCTGTCGACCTCGTCCGCGGCAGTGCGGAGGAGGCCTTCCCCGATGTGTTCGATATTGAAACCCTCGTTGCGCTTGAGGGCTGTGTACCACTCGCGCCTGGCTCGGCTTTGATAAAGGAGGAGGGCACGCTTGCCGTTTATCTGCGCGGTCCTCAGGTGCAGCTCTAGGGCGACGAAGAATGCGGCGAGTGATTGAGCATGGGCTTGTGGCCATGTCGTGGACTTTGCCATGAAGCGGAGCATTACGTTTTTCCCCTGCAGCATTTCTTCCCAGCTGAGGTCCTCGTCGTTTCTTATGTTTTTCAAGGACCGGACCGCAGCCAACGGTCGCACCGATATGGTGCCATCGAGTTGGGTGAAGGCGAGGGTATCTAGGTTGGCTGAGCCCTCGGTGTCAGCGCCGGCCTCAATGCAGCCCTTCGTGGTGAAGTAGTCAAGCTCGACGTATTCGAGATTGTTGAGTCTGTTGACGGCATATGGGGCTGGCCTCGGTTCGATCCAATCGCTGATAACACGGTCAGGATCGAAGTCGTTCAACTTGGGCTTCTTTTTCTCAGCTTCCCGGAGTTGGTCCTCGGCCTCCTTCTGATGTAGCGCCAATTGGGCGTCGGCTTCCTCCTGGGCAAGCCTGTCCTGTTCCACCTGGTCGGCGCGGTCCTGCTCGACTTGAGCGTTCCAGGCGGCGAGCTTGGCACCATTCTCACGGGCCCAAGCGTTCTTGAGTGTCTGAGTAGCTTCTTCGGGGGTTAGGGGAATGGCCCCTTGATGGGCATCAATCATCGACTGTCGTAGGAAATCCCACCCGGCATCTTCGAAGCTTGGGCAGACAGCCTGAGTGGGGTCTTCAATAATGCGCGGCATATTTCGATGGTTGGATAATGGGGATAAAAGTTATTGTGGTTGAGAAGGTAACTGGGGATAGCAGAAAGTAATAATATTTCGAAAATAAAAGACACGGTTCTTTGAACCGGCTGAGAATATGGGTGGACAGGTGGCGGCACGGAGGAAAGGAATGAGCACGTGCCGCCCTGTCCGCTCGCGCAAAGACTATGCTCTACGCCTTCGCTCGTTCCTCGCTTCGCCTCAGACCAGCTAAATTGCATTGTCAGTTAATTACCTTATCAACATTTTATGTATGAAAAATTGTAAATAAAAATACCTTTTGTTATAGATGCCTAAATTTTGTCAATGGTAAAAGGGCATTTTCCATCCAGTGATGGTTATATATTATTAGGCTAAATTCAGATTAAAAAATGTTGTTAAAATGATACTCACTTGATATAATTTTATTACAATCTCTTTGGTTGGAAAGTGGTATTCTTCTACAATGTTGTACATAGAAATAGGTCAGAAAAATGCAAATGATACTTCTTTATTTCAAGTGTAAATGGTGCTGGCCACTGGTTTGGCTCTCATTTTTTAAAGCTATATCTAGATGAAATCTTTAAATAATAATATATTTCCCACTCTATAAATTGTGAAATTTTTATATTATATAAATACCATTTTGATATCATTTTTTAACATGAATCTGGTTTAATAGTATATAATTATCAGATTCACATTTTGACCATAAAATATGAAGGAAAAGGAATTACCTCTTATTATAGAAGTGTTAAAATTTGTCAGCATAGAAATGGTAATTTCCATCTAGTGTGTTCAGGGCCAAGTTCAAAGTATTCAACAGTGTTTAAAGTGTTGAACATATTAATTAGCACACTTAAATATTCTGATCTGAGGCCAAATTGTGGATAACAGTTCTTCTTGAGTCCAAAGGGTCTTGAGGTGACTGTTTACTGTTGACTATTTAGTTTATTTACTTCATACCAACATGCCAGTAAATATATGGTAAAAGTAAACCATGTAAATAATTTAAAAACTGTTTTAAACCTAAATGGTTGGAGCCTTACACCACCTTGGGTTGGAGCCTCTGCCACCCAACACTCATGTGGAAGATTGTCGTACTCAAATCAGGGAGTTTCTTGGCTGTGGTTTCTCATTCTGATGCAGATTTGTGTTTAGCCTACATTGTCTATAGTGGTAGCTACACAGATTGACATGTGTTTGATACAAGCCTCCTCCTAAAAAGTTGTATGACATGACTATGGAAGAAAGTGGAGAGTGTGATTGCAGTTGGCAGGACTTGAATGCGCTCCTGAGCAAGTGGATGTTGTCACCGATACTATGCCTGACCCCGACTTTGGACACCCCCCCCAACCTTGGTCAGTCACTTTGGTAATGCTTTGTCATGCCCCTTATTGGGCATGCCAGTGAGAGCCTGAGTCTGTCAGATTGAGTGCCAAATTGGCCGCCACAGGTGCTCAGCTTACTCAATAAAACCCTGACCAGAGCATCGGTCCACAAGCGTGACAAACCACCCAATTCTCATTTTTGTGACACAACAATATTTTTATTTAAAAAACAGTTGGAGATTGTTCATAAATAGTACTGGATAGTATATATAAAATCTGGATGAGATTGGAGAAGAAATGAGTAAGAAATTTTGAGTGACTGAAGTTGGGGGGGGGGTGTCTGAAGTCAGGGTCAGGACTCAGGCATAGTACTGTAATCAAGTGTCTCCTATCATAAAATGATGTCAGGTGTGCATGTGACCGCAGAACCATAATGCCAGCTGACACAGACCAGTACGAGGACCCATTACAGTTATGAAACATGCATATGTGAGGTGCCTCAAATCACATGTAAATAACCAAAATGTGATTCTGAGAATATTGTTATGGATTGGCACTGGCACCCAGAGGAAAAGCCTAGGCTGCGTTGACACATTTGAGACAAGGTTAATATGGCAGTTTCCTGCATGTTAGTACATGAAAATGGAGAGGGAAAGGACCTTCACATCCACAGTTAGCATCCACAGTTACCTAGTGTTGCGATCGGACTCATCGGTACGGACTGCGGACTCGTGGGGTTCTGACTACCCTAGTATTAGTCAGGGACAGTCGTCTCAGTCAGCTTCGGAGGGGTTATCACATGTATACGGTACGGACTTGACTCATACCTAGGACAGTCGTAGTAGGGTTCGAGCTACTATCGCTACTGGGTACCTTACATTCTGGAGGAGCTTCAAAGCTCCTCGTCAACTGTATATAAGACTGGTAGTACGAAGACCGAGCTCCTTAGCTTGGTCTTCTTGAATCCTCAGTCTAATTCTCGTCTCATCCCTTCTCGTCTGCCTTCTCCTCTCTCTCTGCCTGCTGGTGCGTCTGGCTCTCGTAGAGCAGATTGCCCGACGACGTATACGCCTGGTGGACTTTGCCCCAGTGCTCGCATTGATCACGTTCCTGCTCAGGACGTGTATCCATATTCGCTAAGTCGTCCCTCGTATACCAAGCCACTCTGTCATCGCTCAAGTCGAGCATCGTTAGGACGGGCCTAACGCAACACCTAGCCAGGCTTGGGTGGCACTTCTGGGGGCACTGGTCTCCAGGATTGATGTGGCATGGCTCTGTTGTAAGGACTTTAATATGCTTGCTATAATAATGTCCTAAATGTGAGATCCTCTCAGAATGAACCATCTGGTGCATCACTGCCTGTGGTACATGCAGGAACGCATATCCACTGGGATCCTGTTATGTCTTGGTAGGGACGTTCACCTGACTTGGGTTCAGTCAGCTACAGGGACACTTCACTAAGGGTCACGGGGTTTGGTCTGTCCTTCAAGGGAAGTTCTGAAGAGGAACTTCAGTAAGAATGTATGAGTGAAACCTCTCAAGCCACGCTGGGACTTATAGAGAGAATTCCTTAAGTGGATAGGAGTTTTACGATCCAGCCGGATCGTTCGCGCCGTAGGGCAAGGGTTCGGAGTTGCGAGTGACGACGATGAAGAGGGCAGAGGGTTACTCCGCGGGAAATGGACGAGACGAGAGGGAAAGCGTTCGTTCACTCGAGTTGAGCAAAGCTTAGCTGGGATTTATCAAAGTTTAGACAAGTCAACTACAGATGATACATCCTCGTACTTATAGTCATACATACTTGTGGTTTTCGTGACTATTTTACTATGATATACAAGGCTGTGTAAGTGATGAGACAAACGACGTGTCAGTCCTTCTCAGGCAGATTCTCGGATGCTCTGCTGGCAAGTCACGTGTCATGTGATCGTGACACAGCCCCCTTACTAGCCGAAGGTGTCTCAACTTCTCTGGTTTGTAGGGAAGGAGCGGTGGTGCCTGATGTTAGAGTGGTCGTAAGGTATGAAATGATGAGAGACGGTAGAAGGGGAAGATGGACCCGATACACGATGGGTACAGGGGTCTGTGAAACGGGGGTGTCTCGTGGGGACGAGACATCGACTGTGACGCTGACAGAGTCAATGGGGTCGAGGGCAATCTTCATGCCTACTGTCGCAGTACAGACAACGGGTCTCTCGTGGTTCTTCTCCGCGTAAACTAGGGGACGGTAGAGGTGGGATACAAGGCGGTGGCATGCGATCGCGAGGGGGAATGGGACGGGGTGCTACCCCTTCAAGGATGTCGAGATGAGCTCGGAACCGATGGTCGTCCGATCCCGGTTCTGCAAGGTGATAGACATCGAGCCCTTGGGGTAGTGGTTGTGGTAAGAAAGGGAAGGTGCGAGACGTGAGATTGGCCTCACGGATGCGCCTATCTATGTTTTTCGTTTCGACGATCCAGTCATTCCAGAGATTGTCTAGCTCCCTCATTCGTGTGAACAAGTCGGCCTTATGGCGTGTCGAAAGTTGGAAGCGATGTATTTCTGCGGCCGCTCCTGGATCTGCGATGAGAGCTAATGCTCGGTCTATCTCGTTCTTTGCTGGATGTCTGTCTGTGAATAGTGCCAACGAATGTCCTTGAACAACATTAGTGCCTTCCTGCTGCGGCTTCGGAATCGTGTAGAGCGGTTTGTAATACTGTGGCTTGCCTCTTCCTTCAGTACCGAGAGTGACGGGCTGATCGCGCTGATTAATTGCAAACCGGATATATGGTGTGGGTCCTCTAGTACCATCCTCGAGAAGGATGTTGAATGCATAGGGTTCCATGCGCCAAGCTATCTTCCAACCTGCGCCCGGATGTTCTGGTTCTGCAGGTTCTGCTAAGAGGAGAGCCGGGGGGGGTCGGAAAGCATCGATGTACTCCCTTCGTACTGCTTCGGCCGAGTCTGATTCCCCGGTGCGTATCTCGGCATCGTCGCCGATGATCGAAGCCGTGGCAGTGGGTTCCGCGGCGCATCGCGGTAGTTCTTCGGTGGGTCTGGGGACGTCGTCGGGATGAGGAAGACGAGGGCGAGGATGAGCGAGAGGGTCCATGATAGTAATGCAGTTGATGGTCTGCCTCTTTGCGCTCTGAGCTTTGCGATCTTTATACTCTTGGTGTAACGCCGCCACTGGTGTGAGTCCGACTTGGACCGCGAAAGGGTGTTCAACGACTTAGTGAATTCTACGACTTGAGAAGTCACGTGACACGAATACAAGGCTTTGAAGTGCACGTGATCGTAAGGGGCACTAGGGCGAGTTCCACTAGGCGTATGCGAGAGACGACTTGCTCTACCAGAGACAAGCGAACGAGGAGACTGATAGTCAGGAGGAGGACGAGTGCCGAATGCGTGATGGCTATTGAAGAAGACCAGAATGGAGACTTCTGGTCTTCGCATTGTACTACTTATACATGTGTTGAGGAAGCTTTAAAGCTCCTCCTGAATCTGAACGACTAGTAGCGTAAGTAGCTCGAACCCTACTACGACTACTACTAGGAATGAGTCATAGCATCACCACAAACATGTGATACTACGGCTGACTGATGTGAGTCCATGACTAATTACGACTTACTAAGGGAGTCATGACCGTATAGTAAGCGTCCACAAGCCGAGTCGTGACACTTGGAGTAGATCTGGTGCGTGAATATCTGTCTCGTTTTCCCAACTATCGTATCCGTCTGCATACCCCTTCCAATGAACGAGGTATTGGAGCGTTTTCTTCTGTCCTGTTCTTCGTTCGCTCTGTATTTCCTCCACTTCCCATTCTTCTTCTCCATTGATAATGTCTGGACTGGGTTCTTCGAAGTTGGGTCTGTGTATCTGTGTTTCACAATAAGGTGTTAGCAGCGAGGCGTGAAAGACGTTATGGATCTTCCATTGCCCTGGCAGTACCAATCGGTACGAGGTCTTCGACACGACTTGTGCCACCATAAAGGGTCCGTATCGTCACGGTGCTATCTTGGCTGTTGGGTGTGTCGTCCGTAAATTTGTGGCTTCGAGCCAGACTTTCTGTCCGATGGCATATTGCTTGTGTTTCATTTCTCGTACCCACAATTCTTGCACCGTCCTCATGGCAGACACCGCTTGTTCTCTCGCTTCTTTGAGCTTGTCTAGCCTTTTTGTTGCCTCTTGTGAGTTCGTTCGGGAATTAGAAGGTTGATGGACGCGCGGTGTGAATCCGAAGAGGAGCTCGAAAGGTACTTGCTTCATTGTCTCTGATTTCCAGGCATTGAGTGTGTATTGCGCAATGGGTAACCAAGTAGCCCAGTCGTCTTTATGATTACTGAAGACTCTAAGATATTGTTCGAGTCGTTGATTTGTTCGTTCCGACTGGCCATTGGTCTGCGGGTGATACGTGGTACTGATGTTCTGCTCAATTTGCAGTTTCTTCATCAATTCTCGGAAGATTCTGGCCGTGAATCTTGGGTCTCTGTCTGATATCACCTTTTGTGGGAGTCCGTAGTGCGGCAATATATGTTTGAGGTATAATGTGGCCATTCCAACGGCATCCATGGCTTCGTTACAGGGCAGGAAAAGACTGGCCTTTGTGCACCCTTGATCCGTTATCGTTAGGATTGTATCGTATCCATTGGACATGGGGAGTTTCGTAATGAAATCTAACGCAATCGTTTGGAACGGTAATTGTTGTTCATCGTGTGTGATTGGGTAGATCGGTATTTTGGGCCTTCCTGGGAGGTTTTTATTGGCTTGACAAGTTGCGCAGCCGTTTACGAAATCTGTGATATCTTGCTTCATGCGCGGCCACCAATAGTGTTCTTGGATAGCCGTTAGCGTTTTCGTTATGCCTGGGTGTCCGGCCATTGGGACGTCATGGAACAGCGAGATCACCCCCCGTTTAAGGCCAACATCGTCCACGATGACCAGACGATTGCCGCGAAAAAAAGAGCATCGGAGTGGCGGAGAATACCGCGAGAAACCAGGTTGAGAAGAGCGGGACGATGGGAAGACTGCGCAGCGCGGAGGCGATCGTCGAGAGAGGAAACGGCGAGAGCACAGATAAACATAGATGGAGGGAGGACAAGGACGTCATCGTTGTCCTGGAGATCGGGCAGAGGCGCCGAGAGGGGGTGACGAGAGAGGGCGTCCACCTGAAGCAAGGGCCCTGGTCGGTGAACGAGGCGGAGATCGTAGTTGGCGAGAACGTTGACAAGACGAGCTACGCGGCGACTAATACATTGTGGGTGGTGATAGTGCAAAAGATTTGCATGATCAGTGAAGACCGTAACCGGATGTGCGCACCCAACGAGCAGGTGTCGCCAGTGTTCGAGTCCGCAGACGAGTCCCAAAAACTCGCGATCGTAGACATCATAATTTCGTTCAGCGTCGTTGAAGGATTGAGAGAAATATCCGACAACTTGCGCCTTTCCACGCGAATCGCGTTGAGTTAAGATGGCGCCTAGAGCGAAAGCTGAGGCGTTGGTCTGGAGTTCGTATGGCGCCGATGGGTCGGGCTGACGGAGGGCCGGTCTACTCGTGGCGATGTCAAGTAGTGTGGTGAGTGCCAGAGTGCAATCGGGCGTCCAGATAAATGGTACGTCCTTCTTGAGGAGCGCGTTCAATGGCCTGGCGATGGCAGCGAAGTTCGGGATAAACGGTCGTTGATAGTTAAGGACTCCGAGAGTACTGCGAACTTGTCGCACGGTAGACAGGGTACGTGGCCAATCGCGCAGTCCACTGACTTTATCGGCGCCCATCCGTATAATACCGCGGTTAATAGTCATACCGAGGTAGTCGATTTCGTGTACTTCAAACACGCACTTAGCAAGTTTGAGAAAGTAGCTCTCTCGCTTTAGGATGTCGAGTACCGCACTAACGATTTCACGGTGTCGCGCGAGATCGTCCGTTGTTGCGATCAAGATATTGTCCATGTAGACGTAGAGTTCCCCCGGGTACTTGTCCAAGAGATGGCGCAACATTCGATTCATGGCTCGCGAGAATGTTGCCGGAGAGTTCGTTAAACCAAAATAATCATGAGAGGTTCAAAGAGGCCTAAAGGTGTCTTGAACACTGCTTTCCACTGGTCCCTGTCTTTGATGAGTATGTTGTTGTACCCCCAGCGTATATCGAACTTAGTGAAGAGACTTTTATTGCCTAGAGAAGTGAGGATATTGCTGATCAGCGGCAATGGATACTCGTCTCTAACAGTCCACGCGTTTAACACTTTGTAAGCTTGTACGGGCCGGAGCGAGCCGTCCTTTTTCTTGATGAAGAATAGTGGGGATGCATAAGGCGATTTCGATTCACGGATATACCCCTTGGCGAGTTGTTCGGACAGGAAATCGCGAAGGTTGCTCGATTCAGTTACGTTCATGGGGTACACTTTAGTGCCTAAGTGACTAGGAGCCCCTTCCTTCAATTCTATGGCGTGATCATCTAGACGCGATGGCGGGAATCTCTGAGCGGCCGTTTCTGAGAAGACCACCGAGAAGTCTTTGTATGCCTCGGGTAGTTCCGTCGTCTTCTTTACGCCTGCAGCCATGGCCATCTTCTGAGCTATCGTCTCGTTAATCGCTTCTCCTCCTTGACTAATGGTCATCGGTCCTCCGTTGTACGTCCGAGTTGCCCAGTTTATTGATGGCTCACGAGTTTGAAATCAAGGGATACCAAGGATTGCGCAGCACAAGCCGAGGTCAGTAACGAAGAAATCGAAGATGTGTTTGCTTTTGCCATCGATAAGGGTAAGTCGGCATTTTTGTTCCAACGCTCCAGCTGTATTGACCATTCCATCGGCATTTCGAATGTCAATTTTCTCGGTAGCTTCCATAGTGAAGCCTAGGAGGCGAGCCGCTCCTCGATCTATGAAATTTCCACTGGCTCCTGAGTTGAGGAGAAGCAACAGCTTCTGGTTCATCCCCCGTACATCGGCCGCGATCGTGACTGACTGTTCTCTTACGCTTTGGATAGCATTGACTGTGAGGTCGTCCTCGTCTCCTCCTGCTTCGAGTAGGAGTGTCGAGATGAGTTCTTGTCTAGCGGTAGAAGACATGTTCAGGACCGCTGTCCGCACGTTATCATCAGTGAGTGTTGTTATTGCTGGTGCTGCCGGCATCGTTGTCGGGGCCGTTGCCGAGGTATTGACTGTATTGACACACTGCGCGTTGGGTGGTGAATTCCGTTTCTTCGGGCAGTTCATGGAAAGATGTCCCTGGACCATGCAGCGGAAACACCTTCCTTCTTTCTGGCAACGCACTTTCTCTTCCTCTGTACTCTTCGTCTGCCACGCCGGTTTCGCGGATCCTGTCTGGATGTTGTCGACATCCATCGGAACAACTTGATCGTTCCGCGGAGGTCGGGGGATTTTTGTTGGCAAGGTTTGTCCAACCTTCTGTTGTGTCGCTTTCCCGGTACTGATATTGGCTATAGCATTGGCAATGGTGAGATATCTCTGCGATTCTTCGCGTGCTGCCTCGTGCCATTCAGCCATTGTCTTTGGCATTTTCTGTCGTCTGAGGCAACCCATGAGCAGTCCCTTTTTCAACCCTCTCTGGAAGAACACGAGGGTCCCATTTGCGTCGGGATCCCATTTGGCTGCCGTTGCGAGTCAGTCGAAAGACGCGATGTAGGCGTCGACATCTTCTCCTTGCATGACTAGATTCATGAGTTGCTGATGTGCGTGCTGTTCGCTCAATGTATCGGTCCAGGTATCTTTGAATGCCTTCTCGAATGTTGTCCAGAGATCCTCGTTGGTCTCTGCCTTCTTTGGTACGAGCATCGTGATGCTTACGTCGAGATCTCTGCTGACTCTGTCGGCCCAATCATCGACCGCGGGTCCGCGGATATAGGTTAGAGCGAGAGCGACACGACTGTATGGTGAGATCATCATTTTATGGTCTCTGTTAATTTGTTTGTACTGGAGGAATTCTCGCAGGAACTGAACGCTTTTGGCTCTGTCGCCTGTGAATTCTTTCGGAGCGAGTCCTTTCAATGTTCTGTTATCCGGAGTTGTTGTCATCGTCATGGTGTGAACGGGTGTAGCGGGAAGGGCTAGATATGGAAGTGGTGCAATGGCCGTCAGGAATGTGGTGATCTTAGTAGTGTTGGGGAAGTTTGGTTTGGTTTGGTTTGGGGCCATTTTGGCCAAACTGGAAACCAAACTGATTAGAATTTGCCCAAACTGAACCCAAACTGAACCAAACTGCTCCAAACTGTTCCAAACTGAACCAAACCATTCCAAACTGTTTCAAACCGATTAAGAATAAGTGTTTTAAATTGGTCTTTAATCAGTTCGGTCCAGTTCAGTTTGGTTCAAACTCAGTTCAAACCACTTAAGGAACCACTTAAGACCTTGGTTTGAGGCAAAATCAATTGATTTTGTTCAAATTCATCAGTTAAGACTTTGTTTCAAATTGTTTGAGACCAAAAACCATTGATTTTGATTCAAATTTGGTTTAAATTCAGTTTGGTTTGGTTCAAACTCAGTTTGAACCAAACCAAACCACTTATTGAGCACTTATAAAATATTTTTTAATATTTTTTCTTAATCAGTTTGGTTCAGTTTGAACTGGGTTTGGGACCCCCAAACCGGAAACCAAACCATTCGGTTTGAGCCAGGATTCTCCAAACCCAAACCATTTTAAATGGTTTGGGTTTGGTTCAAACCTGGTTTGGGTCAGTCTGAGACCAAACTTCCCCAACACTAGATCTTAGTGTGCGTATATGCCTTCTTCTTTCCTTTTGTCGATGTATCTGACGAACTATCGTCGCCACCAGTGACTGGATTATTGCGCCAAACGTGAATATCTGGTGAGGCGGTGTCTGCAAGTTGTAATCCCCACAAGAGCAAATTATCGATGCAATTCGTGTTATGCGTATACCACGAATCTTCGTGCGGGTAGACTTCGTACCACGCGTTCTCGGATTCAAAATATTCAATGTCGATCGCTTGTTTCTGAGCAGCGATGAGACGATATCCTCGGGATGCTTCCCAGAAAGTTCCTACGCCGGCAAGGTTATTGATGCTAGGCGTGGTCCTGCGTACTACGACACGTCGTTCGGTGAGATCAGTTGGATCTTGCGAGGGTTCGATGTGCGCTCGATCGGCGACTTTCTTTGGTGTGAACAATGTCAACGACGTCGATGCCAGGACGTCTCTTAGTGCTTTGGTCTACGCGACGTGCGTAGGGTCGATAGTGTGGTCTAAACTTGTTTTACGATCCAGCCGGATCGTTCGCGCCGTAGGGCAAGGGTTTGGAGTCGCAAGT
The DNA here is from genome assembly GCA_021525015.1 of Lactarius pseudohatsudake. Classification (NCBI taxonomy): domain Eukaryota; kingdom Fungi; phylum Basidiomycota; class Agaricomycetes; order Russulales; family Russulaceae; genus Lactarius; species Lactarius pseudohatsudake. The sequence continues at coordinate 17,082 of JAKELH010000380.1, forward strand.
GACGACAATGAAGAGGGCAGAGGGTTACTCCGCGGGAAATGGACGAGACAAGAGGGAAAGCGTTCGTTCACTCGAGTTGAGCAAAGCTTAGCTGGGATTTATCAAAGTTTAGACAAGTCAACTACAGATGATACATCCTCGTACTTATAGTCGTACATACTTGTGGTTTTCGTGACTATTTTACTATGATATACGAGGCTGCGTAAGTGATGAGACAAACGACGCGTCAGTCCTTCTCAGGCAGATTCTCGGATGCTCTGCTGGCAAGTCACGTGTCATGTGATCGTGACAAGGAGAGGGTTCTGGTGAGATATGGAGTAAACCAACAGTTCAGATTGCTCTGAGTACCGAAGGATACAAGAAGTCAAGTCTGGGGCTACTAGCAGCCAACAAGCCAGACTTATATAGTGCTACTGGTGACGTCTGAGTCATAAGTCAGTAGCATGGGTCAGGAGTCATAAGGACTCAGCAAGAGTCATGAGGACTCAATATTAGGGTCTTTTAAAGTTATCTTATTTTGGTCCCTTATTGGACCCATTATAACGTCCATTAAGCCTGATTTTGGTGTAAATATGATGTTAATGTGAAAATTGATAAAATGAAAATGGACCAATAATGTCCAACTTTGAAGCCCCCCCCCCGAAAAAAGCCAATAATGAAACTATAATGAATTATTTGTGTGCCTCGGAGCCCCTGGCAACGTTTTGGCAGGGTAAATATTTTTTGATCTGCACTAGACCAGATTACTAGTTCCAATTCAGAGTTCATAAAATGTAGTCATATTTGCTGTCTTACATAAAATAAAATGAAACTCAGTTTCTTTAGCAGCCCCCCTTAATGAAATTGAAATAATTGTGTTATGTACAGTAGGAGCCCCCTCCCATCCTTAAAAAATCAAATTATTTGTCCCTTTTTTGAGATCATTTCTGACTTAATGGTTTGCAAAATGGTATCATAATGGTTAGGTAATGAGACAAATAAGGGCAACCCCCTAATATAGTCATAACTGCTGTGGCACGAGTCATAGTGATGCAGCATGAGTCAGAGCAATCAATAGGGTTCCCAGCCCTGGGTCTAGGGTACTAAGAGTCATAGTGACTCTGCGATAACATAAGTAAAGGTCACAAGAGTGGCCATCTTTCCACAGGGAATCACGTCCCCAAAAAGGAAGGTGCCAAGAAAGTCATGTTTTCTCAGTCATCACAAAATGGGCATCCCCGAACAACATTTGAGCCCAGTTTGCTTTACTCTTTGTAAGCGCAAATAAAATAGTCACCTTTCATAAAAACATATTTCCTTAATTGTATACATGCTCTTGGTCAGCTTCATATGTTTTTAAAAATATTCAAACAACTTAACAAAACATTTAATGTATTATTATTATCTAATTAGTCTACATCTATTTTTTGTCTAAGTTGTACAATGGCGCGCGAAAATGGGGTGCAGGCGTGGGCACACGGAGACAGTGCCGTCCTGCTGCGTAACACAGGTGGCCTCGTGCGCCCCTTCCCGCACAAATGAGGTGCCATGGGATGGGGTGGCTTGCACTGTGACTGCAGATTAGGATGAATTTCATACTATAAGTCATCCTATGTAACGCTTAAACGACCTCTTTAATAGGATGAATATCAGTAGGCCGTGCGTGATTATCAGCATCAAGTAGGATGTCGAAATTAGGAGTAAGATCATTCTATATTTGTACAAAATCAGCCAATCAAAAATGACACACCGTAAGCTATTCTTAGGATGAAAATCAGTAGCAATTATTGGATGAAAATTAGGATTGATTTCGACTGAAAATCAGCCTTGATCACTTCATAATTGGATGATTTTCAGCACTCCTTTTAGGTTGATCCGATAAAAATTTCGTATTTTCACTAATACACATAAAAAATGACTACATGCTACCTCCGTCACTACAGTAATCGCCCTGCTGCTGCCACCACTGCCCATGCAGCCATTGTCTTCTGCACCCTCGTGGACCACCACTACTGCTGAGTTCCTGCTGCATGGTGCTGCCAGCTCTGCTGGCCCAGCTCCATGCTGTTCCCGCCGTCGCGTCGCCGTCGTCGTTGGTGTCATAGCGGTGGGGGTTGCGCGCCGTGTGGGGGTAGCGTTGCGGCGGCTCTTGCGCGCTGTAAGGGGTGGTGGTGGCGCCGTGGCCGACGCTGTTGTGGTGGCGCCGTCGTCGCTTGCGGGTTGAGTTACAACGCAGCTGCGTCGGAGTGGTCAGTCGTCGTGGCCGCACAGTCGTGGTCGCGCCGTCGTGGCCAACGCTGTCAGGATTGCGCTGTCGTGCCGACGCTGTCGTGCCGACGCTGTCGTGCCGACGCTGTCGTGCCGACGCTGTCGTGCCGACGCTGTCGTGCCGACGCTGTCGTGCCGACGCTGTCGTGCCGACGCTGTCGTGCCGACGCTGTCGTGCCGACGCTGTCGTGCCGACGCTGTCGTGCCGACGCTGTCGTGCCGACGCTGTCGTGCCGACGCTGTCGTGCCGACGCTGTCGTGCCGACGCTGTCGTGCCGACGCTGTCGTGCCGACGCTGTCGTGCCGACGCTGTCATGCCGACGCTGTCGTGCCCGCGCCGTCGTCACTTGCGGGTCGAGTTAAAGCACGCCCCAGCGTAGCTACGTCGTCGCGTGGGGCAGCGGACTTGTACGTGGGGATGGGTTGGAGGCGGCGACCACGGGCTTGTGTGCTGCAAGGTGGAGGCAGAGGCGGTGACGGGGACTTAGGTCCTGTAACACAAAAACAAAAAACAAAAAAAATGTATCTTAATATAATGGGCCGAAGCCCAGCATCGGGGGGGTGGGCCAAGGGACAGGGTGTGGTGGTGTGGTGGATTGCGTGCCCACGACAGTGTTGTCCTTGGAGTAGAGGGGGTGGCCCGCGTGCAAAGATGATACCTGGAAGAGGTCCGAAGAAGGAAAAAAAAAAAAAAAAAGAACAAACGCACCAGTTCAGTTGTTCAGTACGTTCAGTTGTTGAAAAAACGTTGAAGCTTGAAGTGTTGAAGTAGAAGGGTACGTGCCTGGTGTCGACGTGTCGGGCTACCGCTCACTTTCCCACGCCGCAGATTCAGCCTCCGCCAGATTTTTTTTTTTTCTAAGTCGAGTGTGCGTCTGCTGCTATGACCGTGACCGCCACCGGCCCCACTGATGCCCACCATCGACGCCACTCCCACACGTGGACTCTGACCACAAGCCGCCACCACCACTCCGATGCGAGCCCCACGTGACGATGCATGCGGCGTGGTGCAAGCCGCACGATGACAACTCGCACGACGACGACCGATGGCGCGAAGATGGTGTGACAACGGTGCGACAACGGTATGACGATGGCGCGACAACGGCACGACAACGGCGCGATGATGACACGACCACGGCGCAATAACGCGCGAGTCGGCCGCGCGAAGACTATGCCGACGGCCGTGCAATGACGGCGCGACCACGACCGCTACCACGACGACTACCACGACGACCACAACGAAGTGGCCGGTGACGAAGCGGCGGCAGAGGGGACGGCAGTGGGGACGACGGGAATGAATGGCGACGGGGCGGGATTGGCGACGGCAGTGTGGGGGACGTGTACGGGGACGGCAGAAGCAGCATTTTTTGTCTAAGTCGTTTCTTTACCCTCATGTAGTGTCAATCATAGGATGATATTCATCCGCTATTTTTCGTCATCCAGTCATAGATGTATTTTAGAATGAAATTTAACACAGTTTTATGATTCATGATTTTCAGCAGGTAATAGAATTATTTTATTTGGATGATTATCAGCACCGCAAAATTAGGATGAATCGAAATCAGCCTCTAACTCGTCTACGCTAGGCTGAATTCTGAAAATCAGTATGACTTTGGATGATTTTCATCCAAATCAACGTTCACAGTGTTGGCCTCGCGTGCCCCCTGTCCACGCATACGGAGCGCAGCCAAGGGGAAGGGGGAGTCCCTCGTGCACGCCCCTTCCGCGCAAATGGGAAGGGTGGGGTCGGGTGTTGCGTGCCCTTGCGCGCCCCTTTCCTGCGTGTACAGGGTGGTGCAGATGAAGGGAGGTGCCGGCGGTGATGTGCCCCTCGTGTGTGCCCCTTCCGTGCAAATGGGAAGGGTGGGGTCAGGGGTGGCGTGCCCTCGTAGAGGGCAGCGCGGTCAAGGAGGGAGGGGAGGGGCCGGTGGCGACGGGGAGAGGGGCGGGGTGCCCCTCACCTTGTGCGCCCCCCTTCTGCACGCGATAGAGAAGGGAGGTGTCGAGGGTTGTGTCGCCCTGTACAGGGCGGCTCGGCCAAGGGAAGGGCTGGGGGTGACGTGCCCTCGTGCACCCCCTGTAATGTCTACCACGGATGTTTGCCTGACTTAGGCATTCTGAAGTGTGACAATCCTAGGTAGGTAGAAGTTCCTGTTTGCAGGGGTAGTAGGGTGATGAGCGGGATGAGGGAATAGACGTTCCTCTGGTCCTGCTTGATATCTGTGAAGGTCGTCCCCTTGTTGTAGCCCGATAGGGGGGATGGTGGTGACCTTGAGTTCGTCCCACAAGTCGTGATTGAGGACGTAGAAGACAAGGTGGTGACAGGCCACACGCTCGTTGTGGTATAGAAAGACTTTGTGATAAGTTGTGTTTAACGGATATTCCACTGCCCAAGGGGGACTTGGGATAAGTCACAGGATCCCTGGTCTAAAGGGATATGCTGGATGACTCACTTAAAGGGAACGGTTCCCTTTAGTGCAGAAGTGAGTAGAAGAGTGGTATTTCGAAGAAGACCAAGATGCCGTTCTTGGTCTTCACAAGCGAACTACTTATACAGATATGTGCGGGCTTTCAAGCACCGCTTCAAGTACTACTAGCCAATAGCGTAAGTAGAGCAAACCCTAGTACAGCTATCCTAGCAGTGAGTCATGATCCGAGCCGTATCGTACACAATCACATGTTCTGGAGCTTACCTGGCTGACTGATCCTACTAAGTCCATGACGATATACTGCTGACACGGTGTCATACCCTTGTACATCAGTGTCCACTTCCGGGCCGAAGCACTCCGTTACTAGTAGTCCAAACCGTAACACCCCCCTTCTGCGCGAATGGGGTGCAGATGGGGGGAGAAGGGAGGAGGAGGCCAGGCAGTGGTGGGCATTGTGTGCCACTGATCTGTGTGCAAAGTGGGCGGCGGCAGTCAATGCGGGAAGGGGGCGTCGGAAAGGAGGGGAAGGAGGGGAAAGGAGGAGGGGAAGGGAGAAGGGTTGTTCTAGACCCTGTGGCGGAAGCATTGTGCCTGCCACGTCAGCGTACATGGCATTACAGGATTGGGTGGATCATAGGACGCCCTCCCGCCGTCCTATTGCATGCGACCCGGTTCTGTACAATCAGGTGTGCAAAGAGTGTAGGATGTCCCTCCTTCCTCCCATCCCTGTCACCCTTATCTCCACCACCCTCCCCATTTGTGAAAGAGGACGGCCCACATCCCTACATCACGCGCCACCCTGTTCACGCACAGACGGGGTAAGTCGCCCCCTCCCCTTCCCCCGCATTGGCCGCCATCCCGCTTGAGCGCAGAAAGGGGGCGCACAAGGGTGAGTTCCCCTCCTCCTCTTCCCCCACCCTGCACTGACTGCCACCCCTTCTCCCCATCTCCTCCGGCCCCTCCCATTCCCCCTGTCTGCGCCGCCCACTTTGCACAGAAGGGGGCACCCACCCCATCCCTCTCCCTCTCTCCCCGGCCCCTTCCTTCCCATTTGCACAAAGGGGGCACCCGAGTCTGGTAAGTCCCTCCCCTCCTCTTCCCCCTCTCCCCATTGCCACCAGCCCCTCCCCTCCCCCCTTGACTGCACTGCCCTCTACGAGGGCATGCCACCCCCGGCCCCACTTGTGTGGTGCACAACGCCCCCGGCACCTCCCTTCCCCCTTAGCCGCTAATACGCACAGTGCACGGCTGGCCAGGTAAATCACACTTTTTGCATCTTTTGTTACTTTCTTGCACCGCTCCGGCGGCCCGCACTTTCCCACGCTTCGGCCGATTCGGGCCTTTTACTATCCTACTCTCTCTGGTTTGGCGACCTCGCTTGGTTGCCTCATGGACACCACTACATCTTTAGATCTGTATTCTGGCTTTCTGGTATAAATACTCCCTGTACCTACTCCCCTTACCTCAGTTAATCTTAGTTCTCCCCTCTGGGCTTCAGAGCTCAGTAAGGGTCTATTTCTCCTACTTCCTTGCTCTCCCGAGCGTCTCGCATTCGCGCGCGCCCTTAGCAAATTTAGATCGACCGTTCCCCAGTCTATGCGAGCCTCTGTGCGAAGTTAGGAGTCCAGCGAAGGCCTGCACGACCGGCAGCGCGGCTTCAAGCCTCCCCGAACCCGACGCTCTTAGCTGCTCTCAGAAGCGCTTACCGGCAGCTTAGGGTATCACCGCACCACCCTGTACACACAGGAAGGGGCACGAGGGACACCCCATTGCCACTGGCCCCTCCCCTTCCCCCTTCGACTGCGCCACCCTGTACGTGCAGGAAAGGGGCACACGAGGGTATGCCACCCCTGACGCCACCTGTTACAATCACTCAGATCATTCCACTCGACATGTCGGCTGCTTGTCCAAGGATTCGATCACCTTGCGACAACGGAGTCAAGTTTCACCCTAACCAATGGGCCCAGGACAAATGCTCTGCAACAAGAGCTAGCTGACTAAGCTGAACTGTGCACCTGGTGCAACAGGAGAGGAAGTGGATTTGAGCTAGATTATTCAAAGACGAGAATGGGGACTACAGAGCGAGACAAGCATCTTTAAGTATCCTACAAGACTACAGTTTATTGTACGGTTTTCTGGGGGTCACATCAGTGCCAGCAAGTGCCAGTGCACAATCTAAACTAATCAGAAGTCACAGCAGTGCCAGCAAGTGCCAGCGCATAATCAGTACAATCAGGGAGTCACAATTCGGATGCCACGTCAGAGAAAGAATCCGAGAAGGAGGAGTGCTGGCATGTCACGTGATCGTGACACCACCCTTCCCATTTGCACAGAAGGGGCGCGCACGAGGGGCACATCGCTGCCAGCACCTCCCTTTGTCCGTGCCGCCCTGTACGCACAGGAAAGGGGCACGCAAGGGCACACAACACCCAACCCCGCCCTTCCCATTTGTGCGGAAGGGGCGCGCACAAGGGACTCCCCCTTCCCCTTGGCTTCGCTGCTCTGTACGCACAGACAGGGGGCATGCAAGGCCAAGCCACCCCATCCCGTGGTGCCTCATTCGTGCAGGAAGGGGCACACGAGGCCACCCGTGTCACGCAGCAGGACCGGCGCTGTCTCCATGTGCCTGTGCCCGCACCCCGTTTTCGCATGCCATTGTACAACATAGACAAAAAATAGATGTAGACTAATTAGATAATAATAATACATTAAATGTTTTGTTAAGTTGTTTGAATATTTCAAAAAACATATGAAGCTGACCAAGAGCATGTGTACAATTAAGGAAATATGTTTTTATGAAAGGTGACTATTTTATTTGCGCTTACAAAGAGTAAAGCAAACTGGGCTCAAATGTTGTTTGGGGATGCCCATTTTGTGATGACTGAGAAAACATGACTTTCTTGGCACCTTCCTTTTTGGGGACGTGATTCCCTGTGGAAAGATGGCCACTGGTCACAAGACCTTGTGAGTCACGAGACACCAAGTCATGAGACAATGTTTGAAAAGAGAAAATAAAGTAGTCTGTACGAAAAGATTGTGACACAGCCTGTGATGACTCACTGTCACTCGACAGGGAGGCACGATGGGGTTCGGAAGACCGGGGGTGGTGGAGAACTTGAGAGGGAGCGAAGGGGGCTGACTGGCTCGACGGGACTGAACTTGCAGACTTGCAAGGGGTAGTGGCGCTAAGTGCAAGATTGTGTCTTGCAGCTGAAGGGGCACTGTGCGCGAAGAGGAGGAAGAGGCAGGCAGGAGAGGATGTCACAAGTGGACAGTCTGAGGGACTATCCGATATATTGCCCTAGCTTATATACCCAGAGTGTCACGATCATAGATTGTGCCATCTATCATTTCATGTTCCTTATCTGATTCACTTCTGCTTCTGGATCGTTCTCTCTAACTCACTTCTGTTCTCTCTAGAATTCTTGACAGCACATACTTGTTCTATATTTAGTCTCACACTTACGCGTCCCTGGAAAAACATAGAAAAACCACAGAAAAAGAGATTGTTGTAACAGTACTTAAAGACTCATAGTTTACTCTGTATTTCCTCGTTCTAGTCTTGTTGCTTCCCTGTTGAATCCAAGCTTTTGCCACTTTCCACTCCTCTGCTAGCCAGAGTCCCATTTTCATCTCTTATATTGCAAGCTGTAAGGCAGCAGAGTCACCTAGGACTTGAAAGCTAGGATACTGGTGACGTCAGGACCCGCTGACTAAGCCCTGCCCGTGAACCTGAGATCCCAGCCTGTCTAGAGCCTGTTGTTACGACAAAGTGGTAGTAGAGATCCTACAAGCCCACCGCTTGATCGTAAAACAGAGGGATGGTCTGTGCATAAGTTTAGGGCAGGCTTAGGGCCGCCCACGGGTGCTGCGGAATACTGCAGAATGGAACATTCCAGAGACATCTAAGAATAGTGTCCAATGAGAAAACAGGATAATGTCGTACGACTGCCCCACAGTTGATGATGCCATATGACGTGACTGCTTCGCAGTCCAATCAGATAAATCCAAGGAATGGTACGACTCTCAGTCATCAGGTGACTTGATAAACGATGGGAGATCACGTGACCGATCACATGATCGTTGGAGTATGGAATTCAAACTCCGACTTCGGATTTCCCCTTTAGGAAGGTGATTACATAAGACTGGGCCGGCACAGACCGGTCTTTGACGCCTGAGTCATGACCCAAGTTTATAGGTTTGTGACAGTATCCCCTTTTTAACGCTGTGCTGCACCAACAGCACTGGTTGACTTTGGATAAGGGGTGTGGGGGTGGTCCTTGTGGAACTTCTGGACCAGTTCTCGGGAGTGCGTCATTTGGGATGAGGGGAGCCAGGAATTCTCAGAATTGGGGTATCCCTTCCACTTGATCAGGTAAAGTATCCCTCTCTTGTTAGGTGATACTTTGGATTGTAAAACCGCTTCAACTTCATAGTGTTTGTCCTCTCCTTGGACGATCTCAGGAGGTAGTTGGGTGAAGTTCAGTCCATGGATATCATTCTCTTGGTATGGAGAGATCAGGGAATTGTGGAAGACTGGATGGATGCACCATGTCTTTGGGAGTTGGAGTTTACAGTTAACTCCCCAGGTGGTTAAGACTTTGAATGGACCATGGCATCTAGGTGTAACGCCACCAGCGGGGCGACATCCATGGTTCGTAGGACCCACGGCAGGCAGTACTGAAGACGACAGTTTGGTCATTGTCAACGACGGTGACAAAGGAGACTGAGATTGGTCAAAGGCTTAAGCTCGAAGGGGCTCAGCAAGAACGGTGATGAACAAGACGAGAGGAAAAGGCAAGTCAAGACAGAGCAGGGTTCCCAAGATACAAAGCTGGTATTGCTAAGTAACTCAAGTCTGAGGACTCAAGTACAAAGACAAGCCTGGTATATATACATGCAGGTACATAAGGTTCGTACTCAGCTAAGTCCGCTCTCTCAGGTTCTGTGGTCCGTGCGTAGCCATGGAACCTCCTAGAAGGTCACATGCTTGATTGTGCCATCCGTCGTCATCGGTCTAGATTGGTCTGGCCCCTGGTCACGTGACAGATGCCCTTATGGTTCTAGGGCTGCTCGCCACTGGGCCTTGCCTCTCTCCAACCGGACCCTGGCTGCGTCCCAGTCCTCTACAGCCTCCACTGTGCCTTCGGGAGTCTCCACCATGTGCGGCGGTATCTCCGGGCCGTAGCGTGGGTGTTTGGGAACGTCGGCGGTTGGGTTTCGTAACACTAGGGGCAAGTTTGGGCTTGGGATGCGTGGTGTGGATGTTGGTTCCTTCCAACCAGACTAAGTCTCCTGACTTGAATTCTTGGGATGGGACTTGCGATTTGGAATTTCGCATAATTTCCGCCACTACTTTTAGCGCTGCGGTGACCTCGGATCGGATTTGGTTCAGGGTTTTCAGCCGGTCTTCGGTTGCAGGGATGTTGGTTGTGAAGTGGATGGGGGGAATGAACTCGGGTTTGAACCCATACCACACTTCAAAGGGTGATTTCTTGGTGGCACTATGTTGCCGAACATTGTGCGCGAACTCCATGAATGGGATCAACTCTGCCCAATTATCTGCTTGGAAGTTGCAGAAAACGCGAAGGTATTGCTTGAGCTCTTGATTGACTCACTCAGTCTCTCCATCCGTCTGTGGATGGAACGCGGTTGACATGGTGGACTTGACTCCAAGTTTGCTCCAAACTTCTTGCATCACTTTAGACGCAAATTGAGGTCCTCTGTCTGAAATCACTTGTCGGGGTAGTCTGGTTCTTCGCCAGACATTTTCCATGTATAACTTGGCGGTTTCATCAGCCGTGATGGCCTTGTTGCAGGGAGCGATGACCGTCGCTTTACTGAGGCAATCAACAACTACGAATAATGTGTCATAGCCGAGGGACATGGGGGGGTTGGTGATGAAGTCCATGGTGATGATTTCCCACACCTCTGTAGGAATTGAGTTGGGTTGCAGGGGTACTTGGGTTCGGGGTTTGATCTTGGTTGATTGACAGATAGCGCATCCGTCAACGTAGCTTTTGACGAAGGTGGACATTCCAGGCCACCAGAAGTCTCGGGATACCAGCTCATAGGTTTTCCATCTTCCTGGATGTCCTATAGCAATGTGGTGGTGGTATTGCTAAACGATATCTCTTCGTAGATCATCATTCTTGGGAACGTAGACTTGTCCTCGGAATAAGATGATTCCATCTTCTAGGTTCCACTCTTCCAATCCTTTGGTGAGTGAACGGGGGCTGCTCTTCAAGAGGGTTTCCAATACCATACTGACTTCTCTATCGTATGTCTGTGTGTTTTGGATTCGTTGTCATAGTGTCTCCTAACACCGTGATTGCTGCTCTTTGTACAGTGTTGACTTGAAAATATTTCATATCCAGGAGCACTTGCTTTTCATCTTCATCCGCTATCCCCTTTTTATGATCTGGACGCCTGGACAGAGCATCAGACTTGTTCTGACTGCCTGGTTTGTGGATGATGATGAACTGGAACTGGGACAGAAACAGCGCCCAGCGGGCCTGTCGGCAGGAGAGCTTTTGTTTTTTCATAAAGTAAGCCAGGTTGCCGTGGTCAGACCACACCTCTGTGGTATCACTACGTCCCTCGAGGTAGTGTCAGAATGCATGGAAGGCATGGATGATCGCAAGGAGTTCCTTGTTGCAAATCTCGTAGTTTTGTTCAGCGAGAAGGAGAGATTTTGACAGAAAGGCAATGGGATCCCAACGTTCCAAGGCATCAGGTTGTTCTAGAATAGCCCCAGTCACGAAGTCACTGGTGTCGGTGATGAGTCGGAATGGCTTGGAATGGTCAGGGAGGGCTAAGACAGGGGCCTGTGTGAAGGCTTTGATCAGGGTGCGGAAAGCGCTTTCCGCTGTGGTATCCCAAGAAAAGAGCACATCTTTCTTGGTGAGGTCAAAGAGTGGACAGGCGATGGTGGAATAGTCCTTGATGAACCGTCAGTAGAAGTTACAGAAGCCCCAAAACACTTGGATGTGTTTGACAGTGCATGGGACTGGCCATTCTGTAATACCAGCCACCTTGGCTGGGTCCATGGAAACTTGTCCGTTGGAAATCACGATTCCGAGATACTCGATGGATGTTTGTGCGAACGCGCACTTTTCAGGTTTCAGGTATAGGTCGTGCTGCTCCAGTCATCAGAGAACCTCATGGGTTAGCTCAGTAAGGGAGGCGATATCTTCCGTGAAGATGAGGATGTCGTTGAGGTAGACTACAACATGCCCAGCATCGATCAGGGGTTTGAAGACGTAGTTCATGAATGCTTGGAATGTTGCTGGCACATTGCAGAGACCAAATGTCATCACAGTTGGCTCGAAAAGGCCCAGGGCGGTTTTGAAAGCTGCTTTGTATTCATCGCCCAGGCGAACTTGGATGTTGTTATATCCCCATTGGATATCCAACTTGGTGAAATAATGTGCGCTGTGAAGTTTGTCGATTAACTCGGGAATGAGGGGGAGAGGCACCGCGTTTTTGACAGTGATTTCATTCAGAGCCTGGTAATCTTGAACTGGGCAAAGCTTTCCATCCTTTTTGTCAACGAAAAAGAAGGGGCTGGCCACGGGGGACTTGGAAGGGCGGATGTATCCTTTCCACAGGTGCTCAGAGATATACTCCTTGAGTGCATCGGCCTCTTTAGGCATTAGGCAGTAGATGGAGCAGTTCTTCATGGTTGCTCCGGGTTTCAGATCAATTGCATGATCCCAGGGTTTGTGTGCAGGCAAGCGGTGGGACGCTTCCTTGCTGAAGACTCGGGTGTAACGTTGGAAATGACTCAGGATGTGGTCCGTGGAAGGTTTAGGGGCAGTCTTTGCTGCTAACTTGGTACTTGTGGTGATTTTAGCTTGGATGGCCAAGTGGTCATACTTGTGAAAACTATGGGCCCACAGGAATGGTTCGATGTTGCGATCGGACTCATCGGTACGGACTGCGGACTCGTGGGGTTCTGACTACCCTAGTATTAGTCAGGGACAGTCGTCTCAGTCAGCCTCGGTTATCACATGTATCGGACTTGACTCATACCTAGGATAGTCGTAGTAGGGTTCGAGCTACTATTGCTATAGGGTACCTTACATTCTGGAGGAGCTTCAAAGCTCCTCGTCAACTGTATATAAGACTAGTAGCATGAAGACCGAGCTCCTTAGCTTGGTCTTCTTGAATTCTCAGATCCGATTCTCGTCTCATCCCTTCTTGTTTGCCTTCTTCTCTCTCTCTGCCTGCTAGTGCGTCTGGCTCTTGTGGAGCAGATCGCCCGACGACGTATACGCCTGGTGGACTTCACCCCAGTGCTTACCCTGATCGCGTTCCTGCTCAGGACGTGTATCTATATTCACTAAGTCGTCCTTCGCATATTACGCCACTCTGTCATCGCTCAAGTCGAGCATCGTTAGGACGGACCTAACGTAACATTAAGACCAAGCTACCCTACAAGAACGACACAGTGGCGCCCACAACCGGCGATTGGTGGGGCTGGAACCAAGTCCAATCATACATCATCCCCAGCAGAGGAGAACGGAACGTCCCCACGCGCTATTTGAAAGCTGCCAGGTGGAGGACGCACAGAGGAGAAACTGGATACTTTGTCGACTTCCCCAATCGGCCAAGTCACTACTACCCAGTTGAGTTTAGCTTCGAGCACACTTGCTGGTGCATACTCGCCACAAATGACGCAGGAACACGAACAGTAGTCCGACCAACAACGCACGAGTATTGGTGCGACATCCTAGAAAGCGAAGTAGTCCCCCTAGCGAGGGTAGGACCCATCGACGGCGCGATCATCACCAGCACCACGGAAGAAGGAGACTCTGGGTCAGAACAAAGTGACGAAGAGTCCGAGGAAGACCACCTCTCGCAAGTGAACGCAGAGGAACAGGAAGAACTCACCAACCTAGCAAACCAAGCTGCAGGGATCACGCTCGACGAAGCACCACAAGCTGAGCACATAGTGATTCACCCACCAGACGAGATGACAACCACACAGTTAGAACCAACGTACACGCTTCAGGTGGACCCCATACAACAACCACACGACGGGATCCCTGAAGACCTGCTCCCTATCCACCCAGACACTGGGCATCGGATGACTGCAGACGACGCAGCTCTGATGAGAGCCATCGGACCCGACGAACCAGACCCTCCCGAAGGAGGAGGGCCACCTGGAAGAGGTCCAGGAAGAGGTCCAGGAAGAGGCTACCCACACGGAGAAGGAGGTGGAGGACACGGAGGCGGGGGAGCGCCACCCGGAGGAGGCGGATTCCCAGGAGTAGGCCCCATCAGCAACCAGCCTCGATCGTCAGATAGGCTCCAAGGTAACACACCCATGGTCTTCAATGGCGACCGCACCAAGGCCCTGCAGTTCAGGGCGCAGTGGAACCTCTACCAAGGAATTAACAGCACAAGCGACATCATGCGTAACTACTACCGCCGATCACTCCTTTTCCTCGGCTACATCCAGGGAGACCTAGTCAATGAGTGGGTAATGTACATGACTGACTGGCTGATGCGCCAGACAGAAGCCGGATTTCCCGAGCACACTCGACGCCTCTGGGAAGAAACCCTTCGCGCCTTCACCAGAAGGTTCGCAAACACCATGGAGAAGGAGCAAGCGCAGGCAGAACTACGCAAAGGAGTCCACATGAAGGACGGAGACATTGATAGCTATGTAGCCACCTTTGAACATCTCGCTCGACAAGCTGACTACAACCTCGACGCCCCTCAAACGATAGACTTATTCACGGCAGGACTGCCGAAGGGGCTGTTCACCAAAGTCTACGAACAATACGAACCCACTACGTTCAAAGCATGGAAACAGGCAGTGATGAAGAAGCAGCAGCAGTATCTGCACCTACAGGCATGTCTCAATTCAATAAAACCTTCCACCCCGAAAGCTACTCCACGCCCCAGCATCTGGGGACCCCCGCAAAGTGGATGGGCCCCAAGGAACCTTCCCCATCAGCAAAACCCCAACGCCATGGATACCTCGGCGGATCGAACCAGGGCACGAGGGACGGAGACCGAAGGCACTTAGGGAAGACTCGCCGGAGCAGAGTTTATACTCGGCAACCAACAACGGCCACCCTATCCACCTAGGGGAGGGCCCAGGATGCGAGGCAGAGGGAGGGGGCTTCCCCGAGACGCAAGGGAAGTCATCTGTTATACCTGCAACCAAAAAGGGCATTTCAGTCGCTACTGCCCACAGAACCGAGACACCGCGTCAAGTAGCAATAATCGAAGGTCAGAGACGGAGTACTATGCACAAGAACCAAGGGTCGAAGTACGCGCAGCAATGACCCCGCAACAGCAAGCGCAGGAATGGCTCCAGGGAGTGGCTGGAGCCTCGGACAAAGTAAAAGACCTGGTCCTCCAAGATCTATGGGGAAAGGAGGGTTTTCAAAACGCCTGAACCCGTCGGCCTGGGTGAGGGCGCTCCGTTGTAATTCTGTAATCATCACACGCTATCGATCGTTGAGAATCCCAGTTTCTGTTCGAACAAATTACAACATGGCCGAAGTAAAAGCACTAGTGGACTCCGGAGCCACAGACAGTTTCATCAAACCCGCATTTGCCAAGCGGATGGGGATCGGTCTCCAAGAATTGGAGACCCCCAAAAAGATATGGAACATCGACAACTCAGAGAATAAAGCAGGACTAATCACACACTGCGCAGATCTCGATGTCCAGACCAAAGGGACCCACAAAACGATGAGATTCCTGCTCACCGACACAGGAAATGAAGACATCGTCCTTGGCTACCCTTGGCTAGCCACCTACGAACCACAAATCAGCTGGCAACATGCAGTCATCAAAGAAGACGCGTACCCAGTAGTCCTTTGCACCACACACCCCAGGGACCGGGGGGTGACCATCGCGTTCGCCCCCACTGAAGAGTTTAGCGAAGAAGAAAAACGCGGTGTGATACAGCAGCTCTACAACGAATGGGACGCGGTCAAAGCGCGTACCACCGCCACAGATCTAGCCATCGAAGCACAACAGTTCACAGGCACCACTGAGATACCAGAAGAATACAAGGACTTCGCAAAGGTATTCAGCGAAGAAGAATCCCATCGATTCCCACCTTCGCGACCTTGGGACCACGCGATCGAGTTCAAGAAGGATGCGCCGGACGCCATTGACTGTAAAATCTATCCCATGTTGCGCGACGAAGATGCAGCCCTCCGGGTATTCTTGGACGAACAACTAGCGAAGGGGTACATTCGACCATCAAAGTCCCCCTATGCCTCACCCTTCTTCTTTGTCAAGAAGAAGGACAGAAAGCTCCGACCCGTCCAGGACTACCGAAGAATCAACTCGTTCACCGTGCGTAACCAATACCCCCTCCCGCTCATCCAAGAGCTTATCACGGACCTGGGGAATGCGGACATCTACACTAAACTCGACGTCCGCTGGGGGTATAACAACGTCCGCATCAAGCCCGGCAATGAGCACAAGGCCGCCTTCAAGACCCGCCATGGGTTCTTCGAACCGCTGGTTATGTACTTCGGCCTCACTAACTCGCCACCCACCTTCCAGGAGATGATGGACTACCTCTGCGGCCCCATTATCCTTAAGCACGAACCGCTGGGAACCACCATTCGGGTGTACATGGACGATATCGGCATCGCCTCTCGCAGCAGCATGGCGGGCCACATCGCAGCCGTATGTGACATACTCCAAATCGCAAAGGACAATGACCTGTTCTTCAAGCCAGAGAAGTGCGTCTTCGGCGCCCTGGCGATCAATTACCTGGGGGTAATCCTTGAGAAGGGGGTGACTCACATGGACCCCGTCAAGGTCGCCGGCATCCGCAACTGGCCGACGCCTACCACGGTCAAACAGGTCCGATCTTTCCTTGGTTTCTGCAACTTCTACCGCCTTTTTATCAAGGGCTTTGCCACACACGCACGCCCACTGAACAGACTGACGAGGAAAGACATGGAGTGGCAGTGGGGACAAGCAGAGGCAGACGCCTTCGAGAAGCTCAAAACACTGGTCACAAGCGAACCAGTACTGGCACACCCGGACCCCAAGGAACAATTCGAGATGGAGGTAGACGCATCAGGCTTCGCAGTGGGCGCTGTGCTCCTGCAACGCAAAGAAGACGGCAAACGACACCCCATAGGCTACTACTCGGCGACATTGAACGAAGCAGAGCGCAACTACGACATCTACGACCTAGAACTGCTGGCCATCGTCAAAGCCTTCTGCCACTGGAGACCCCTACTCGCGGGCTCACCACACAAAACCAAAGTGTTTTCCGACCACCTCAACCTGCAATACTGGAGGTCGCCACAGAGGATAAGCAGACGTATCGCACGGGAAGTACTAGAACTATCTGAATACGACTTCGAGATTCACCACATCAAAGGTACGGCCAACGGGAGAGCAGATGCACTCTCCCGACGACCGGACTACGACCAAGGGGACAATGACAACAAGGACGTAACAGTCCTCCCCGACGCACTCTTCGTACGAGCCACGCAAGTCAAAACGATCATGCCGAACACTCTGACGATCAGACCTGGGGAGATGGAGCGACCAGACACAATGTACCATCAAGACGAGGACTATCTTCGCCCATGGGTAAATGCACATCGGCTGAAGAAGATCGAAGGCACTTGGTACAAAGAAGGGAGATGAGTGGTGACAGGCGGACTATATGACAAGAGAAGTATCATTTCTGCTCACCATACACCACCGGTCTATGGACATCCTGGTATTAACAAAGCCGCACAGTTGGTGGGACGATCCTACTGGTGGCTGAACCTTGTCCAAGACGTGCTAGACTATGTCAAAGGATGCGCTGATTGCCAGAGACACAAGGCGAACAATCGACCAACCCGAGCACCACTGTCCCCAATCTACCCGAATCCTGAAGCACTCCCCTTTGAAACCATCGCACTGGACTTCATCACCAAACTCCCCCAGTCACAAGGGTTCGACTCAATCCTCACCATCACGGATCACGACTGCACCAAAGCAGCCGTCTTCATCCCCTGCCAAGAGGAGATCACAGCGGAGGGGACCGCTGCCTTATATGCTAAGCACATCTTCTTACAATTCGGACTTCCCTCCAAGGTGATCAGCGACAGAGACCCACGCTTTGCGTCCCGGTTCACAAGGGAACTATGTAAGATTCTGGGGATTTCGCAGAATGTCTCCACCGCCTACCACCCTCGGACGGACGGACAGTCTGAACGGACCAACCAGTGGCTCAAGCAGTACCTCCACTTCTGGACTAATGAGCGGCAAGATAACTGGGCGGCATACCTCCCTATAGCGGAGTTCACGCACAACAACTGGCCCCATGAGACCACAAGGAAGTCCCCCTTCTACCTCCTGATGGGGTACAACCTGCGCGCTGATTGGATCGATAGGCCATCACCCATACCCCAAGTGGCGCTGAGAATAGATCAATTCCAGGAAGCTAGAGCGCAGGCCAAGGCGCTCCTCATCAAGGCACAAAAGTCATGGGTTAAGCACAAAGATACGCCCAGATACCAAGAAGGTGACCTTGTTTGGCTCGAAGGACGTCACCTGCGCACCAACCAACCAACCGCCAAACTTGCGCCCAAAAGACACGGCCCCTTTCGGGTCGCTCAGGTGATGTCCCCAGTCAACTACTGCCTCGAACTTCCCACACAGTGGAGTATCCATCCGGTGTTCCACACCAATCTTCTCACCAGATACCACGAGACAGCAACACATGGGCCTAACTACCAGCGCCCACCACCGGATTTGGTAGACGGAGAAGAGGAATACGAGGTCGAGAAGATTCTAGACTCGTGAAGGTTCGGAAGAATGCGGAAGCTCCAATACCTCGTGAAATGGAAGGGGTACCCCGACTCGGAGAATCAGTGGGTCGACCGGAGCGAAGTATTTGCCGACCAGGCCATCAGGAACTTCAAAGCGCTGAATCCCACACAGGAAACGCATATAAGGGGGCTTCACTATGATCTAAGTCCCTCAGCAACCACTGCTACATCCTCTCAACCTGTCTACCTCCGCACAATGTCTTCCTGTTTGCTCCCGTCGCAGTCCACCATCGACACCGTCGTCGAGGCCCTCATCACCCCCCATGGGCCCGCGACCCACGAGGATGCCATCGCCGTCCTCAGAGCCTTCCCCGACCCCACCGTCGGAGGAACCGCCGACTCCCCCGAGGCGCAGCCTCTTACCTGTGAGGAGGTCGCCGAAGAAGAAGAGTGCGCCCTACTCGAGGGCCAGGCTGCAGATAGCCTCGTTCCATGCATTGACGGACACGGTGACACTGAACCTGTCGAGGTACCACGTGGAGTTCGGGCCCGTGCGGCCATGGAAGGAGGTCGTGAAGGAGTGGAGGGACGAGCAGCTGCGGAGGGCACAGCGGCGGCAGCAGGAGCTGAGGCATCGACGCCTCCTGGCGCAGACTGGGGTCTGGCCGAGGAGGCTGCCGACAACTACCCAGCTACGCATCCCCTCATTCGCTCCACCACAGACACTGACGACCCATGCGAGACTCCCTACTCCCTCAATACCGACGGCTCCCCCATGTACAAGCGGGACCTCGGAGTCATGGGCCCCGCCGCCCATCAACCCCTCGTCACCCTCAACACACGTGTCCCCACTGGCTTCAAAGCCAATCAGGGGACGGACTACATACCGTTCCGCATCATCTCCCCCGACGGGGTTGAGCACGAGGCCCGCTACGTCCAAGTGATCATGGGGCCGGACCCCCTGGTCGTGGGCATCATTGACAAGTCCGACAAGGTCTACACGCGACCTCTCTACGCCGCCCCCCACTTCTCCTACGGCGGGAAGCCTATCTACCCAAACAACGACATGGCCCTCTTCACAGAGGCCTTCGAAGACCGGGCGCGCGTCGACCGCTGCCTCGACGCCATCCACGACCCCTCCCTCACGGCGGAGGTCCACTGCTACCGCGCCGCGGCGCACGAGGAGGAGCGCCTCAATCAGCGGATCGACGACCTCATCGCCGCCCTGGGGGAGGTCGCCGGGAAGTCGACTGCGAGCTGCCGCTGGCTGGAGATGGCCAACGCCATGGAGCGTATCGAGGACGAGGCGGGCACTATGGTGGACCACGAGTTGACGAAGAAGAAGACGCGTAGGGGTCGGAAGGTCGGGCAACAGCCGCAGTGTACTGAGATCAGGTACGAGGAGGAGGGCTTCGGAGCGTCGGGACGTCGCACCTAAAGAGGAGGTGATGTTGCGATCGGACTCATCGGTACGGACTGCGGACTCGTGGGGTTCTGACTACCCTAGTATTAGTCAGGGACAGTCGTCTCAGTCAGCCTCGGTTATCACATGTATCGGACTTGACTCATACCTAGGATAGTCGTAGTAGGGTTCGAGCTACTATTGCTATAGGGTACCTTACATTCTGGAGGAGCTTCAAAGCTCCTCGTCAACTGTATATAAGACTAGTAGCATGAAGACCGAGCTCCTTAGCTTGGTCTTCTTGAATTCTCAGATCCGATTCTCGTCTCATCCCTTCTTGTTTGCCTTCTTCTCTCTCTCTGCCTGCTAGTGCGTCTGGCTCTTGTGGAGCAGATCGCCCGACGACGTATACGCCTGGTGGACTTCGCCCCAGTGCTTACCCTGATCGTGTTCCTGCTCAGGACGTGTATCTATATTCGCTAAGTCGTCCTTCGCATATTACGCCACTCTGTCATCACTCAAGTCGAGCATCATTAGGACGGACCTAACGTAACATTCGATAACTTCCTGGGCGAATGTTGGCCCAAGGGGAAGGTCTGCTGCATCAGCAGTTGGGGTTAAAGCATCCTTAGCTTGGTCGGGTTCGGGTTCTATCTCTAGAATATTGATTGTGGTGTCTTGGGTTTGGGGTACTTGGGAAGAAAGGACTATGGTCTTTGTAGACAAGGTGCAACTGCTTGGGCACCGCGTGAAGGTGAGCTGGGGTCTTGACCAGTCGATCTTGGGATTGTGTGCTCGGAGCCAATCCATTCCTAGGATTATATCGTGCTCCCCTAGAGTGGTGACATATAGTTCAACCGTTTCGTCGTGATAAGCGTCTTCCGCTGTTCTGATCCTCAACTTCTGGATTGTGGTATGCTTGACAGAGCCTGTCTTGTTGGGCGACCCATCCACATTTCTAACTGGTAATGGGTTTATCAGAGTTCGAAGGGTCAAGCCGTTTGCACGCGCAAACCCATCATCCACGATGATGCCCTCTGCGCCACTGTCCAACAGGGCACGGGCACTGATTTCTCTGCCAGATCTCTTTCCTACTAGTGTCACCCTGAGAACAATAGAAGGAGCTCTCCTATTCTGTATTGTCTCAACTGGTACAGGCTCGGCTCCGAGTGTCTCTAGTAGTGAAATGCCGCTAACAGCGCAACTGGCTATCAATCTTCCAACCGACAGTGCTATGGTGGAAGGACCTAAAAACCCTCTATAGGTGCAGAGCGCGGATGCACGTCCGGGGAGTATGGAAGTATCTCTCAATACATGGCTCCAACTAGAGCCGGGTGATCAGTAGGTGCTTCCTCCTGATCCTGGTTTTCATCAACAAAAACGCCTCGCGTTCTAGTATTGTTGGAAGGGCGGCCACCTCTGGCCTTCATGCTTTGCGTCTTGTGTTTGCATTCTTGAAGGATATGGCCGGGCTGGCTGCAGTATAGGCAAAGCTTGTTCTGGAAATGTCAGTCTCTTTCTTGTTTGGTAAGCTTTCCTCAGGGTGTCTCGGGGTGGTGTTACGTTCCTTCTGGGATGTATCAATCCGACTTGGATTAGGGACCGGTTTGCTGAGGGTTGAGGCCAAACAGAGGCAACGGCGATACAGAAGTCGAGAATGATAAAGGAGAAGTCGGTGTTCGACTTATAGCAGGGAGCTGATGACGGCGAAGAGGCAAGCACACACACAGGGACTAGGAGCTAAGGCGAAGGAAAGGGAAGGTATTCCTCAAGATATCAAAGCTAAGGAGTCTACACACAGACGTCCTTCTACTTATACACAAGGGATGGAGCTTTGAAGCCCAGCAACCCTAATACACAGCCGCAAACCCTAATACGAGTATCCAATGGCATAAGGCTCTCGATCAATCATCGGTCAGCAGTCACATCAGTCACGAGTCACGATCTGCATCACACGCTATCGGCCAGTCTGGGCACAAGCTCATCTGGACCCTTCTGGACAAGTCGAGGCAGGCCACGTGCCAGGGTCACGTGACGGCCGTCTTCCACTCCTCTACTCCGGTGAGGGACTCACATCGCGGTACGTCTGGTCGCCATTCTTCAGCCAGTCCAGCAACTCTTCCTTGGTTGTGACGCTGTACGCATGGCTATCCTCCTCGCGGGGGTACTCCAGAGGCTCAAACGCAACAGGTGGGATGAAGAAGTGTTGACATTAACACTATCGTCTTTGGTCAGGACAGCTCATCCGAAAGCAGGTCTTCCTGCTGTGTTGCGTGAAGGGGGATTTCTCGGGATGGAATCAGCGTATAACTTATATACGCAGTTGAACTCTCTGGCTTTGTCTACCAGACTGTCAAGTGTCGTCGGGAGGGGGGATAAGCCTAGGAGTTTCATGTGTAAGGCCATTGGGATTGCCTTTCTAAAGGCATGCATCTGGGTTTGTTCATTCGTGCCACTTCTTGTGGCGTGGGTGGACCATTCCTGGTACCATTCATTGAAAGGTTTGGCACCCATCTTTAGGGTATACATCTGGTTTGTGGCCTCCAAGGCTGTATGTGCCAGGATAAAATGTTTGTCGAAGTCGGATTTGAACGTAGCCCACATTCCAAAGGAGACAGCTACACCTGCAGCTGGGTTCAAGGCCTTGTGTTGCCTATCTTTAGTGCATAGCATGGGTTTATAAACCCGTGCGGGTAAGCACTACCCGTCATACCGGGTACGGGTACGGGTACAGGTTGGTCACATGGTACCTGCGCCAGACCCGTACCCAATGTGTGGGTTTTGCGGGTTTTTTCGAGTACACTACAACATTTTTTTATTAGACCTAGACATACACATGTGCATATACTAACTACTATTACTAGCTAGTTACTACTACAGGTCCTCATGAGAATGCCAGTGCCCGTTGCAGAGCCCGCTGTTGCGTCTGAGTCATCGCGTGTCACGTCGTTGTCGTATTGTGTTGTCCGAGTTGCTGTTGACGTCGCCTTGTCGTTGTTGTCGGTGTCGCCATTGTCGTTGTCTTCGTCGGTGTCATCTGCTGTTGTCGAGGCAGGGCGTCAGCAGTGGCGGTGGCGGTTGTGGCCATCCAAGTCGTTGTGTTGCATGTTGTGTCTTGTGTCGTGTCGCGTTGGTGTTGGTGTTGTTGTTGTTGTCGCCATCGCTGTTGTCTTCATCGTTGTCATCGTTGTCGTTGTCTTGCTGTTGTCGGTGGCAGGGCTCTGGTGGTGGCAGGGCTGCACATTGGGGAAGTGCTATGATAGGTGACTAAGCAAGGTGAACAGAACAAAACCAGCATCACCTGGCCTGGGAATGAATCGGGAACGACACTTTAGGGATCAAGCATCAACGGCAAACCCCGCATGCACATACACTGCCAACCACATGACCAAGACAACTTTGCCAGCCCCGTGCCGAACAAGCTACCAACTGCCGGTGCTACACCAACACAAGTCCCAAACACGATGGTGGCGGCACCCAGCCGCAGCAGGAGTGACGGCGAGGCAGCGCCGCAACTCCAAGCAACTCTGCCAACCCTAAACAAACTCACATGGAAGGACACGGAATGGACCTGGGGGCAAGACGAAGAAGCGGCCTTCCAAACACTGAAGAACCTCGTAACCACTGAACCCGTCCTAGCACACCCCACTCTCACCGACCAATTCGAATTGGAGGTGGATGCATTGGGGTACGCTGTAGGTGCCGTGCTACTACAGAAAAAAGGCGACAGGAAGCGACATCCGATAGGCTACTACTCAGCCACGCTCAACAAAGCGGAGCGCAACTACGATATCTATGACCTGGAGCTCCTGGCGATTGTCAAAGCCCTTCGACACTGGCGACCCTACCTAGCAGGATCCCCGCACAAAGTCAAGATCTTCTCAGATCACCTGAACCTCACTCACTGGAAGTCACCCCAGAAGATAAGTCGCCGAGTCACCAGGGAAGTACTTGAACTGATGGAATACGACTTCGAGATCCACCACATCAAAGGAACAAACAATGGACGCGCAGATGCATTGTCAAGACGACCCGACTACGACAAAGGCGATCAAGACAACGAAGGAGTCACCGTCCTCCCCGACACCGTGTTCATACGCAACATGACTACCCAACTACCCGAAAACCACCACCAGGACGAAGCCAAAATATGCCCATGGGTAGACTCACACAAACCCAAAAAGATCGACGATGTCTGGTACAGACAGGGAGCACGAGTGATCACAGGGGACAAGGACAACGTCCGCCTCATCATTCAAAACCACCACAACCCTCCAGTCTATGGACACCCAGGCATCAAGCGCACCGCCCGGATCATAGAGCGCCACTACTGGTGGCCGCGCATGTTGGAACACATAACCAAGTATGTCAAAGGATGCGCCGACTGCCAACGCCACAAGGTCAACACCCGACCCACCAAAGCGCCACTGTCACCGATTATGCTGACCCCTGAAGCTAAGCCATTCAAAACTATAGCCCTAGACTTCATCACTAAACTACGGGTCTCCCAAGGGCATGACTCGATCCTCACAGTCATGGATCACGATTGTACCAAAGCCTCAATCTTCATCCCATGCGTAGAGGAAATCACGGCAGAAGGGACGGCAGCGCTATACGTCGCACACATATTCCGACGGTTCGGACTCCCCTCCAAGATCATCAGCAACCGAGACCCCCGATTCGCCTCTAAGTTCACATGGGAGTTATGCCGGATCTTAGGAATCTACCAGAACATATCAACGGTGTATCACCCATGCACTGACGGCCAATCCGAGAGGACCAATCAGTGGCTCGAACAGTACCTCCGATTCTGGGCCAACGAGCGCCAAGATAACTGGGCGCACTTCCTCCCCATGGTGGAATTCGCTCACAACAGCTGGCCCCATGAGGCGACAAGGAAGTCCCCCTTCACCCTGATGATGGGATACGACCCGTGCACTGATTGGGTCGATAAGCCATCCCCCATCCCACAAGTGCTCACGAGGCTTCAACAATTCCGAGAGGCACGGGAAAACGCCCAGAATTTGATAAAGAAAGCCCAGGCCCTATGGGTTAAACATCGGAATACCCCGAGGTATCAAGTAGGCGACCAAGTATGGCTAGAAGGGCGGCATTTACGCACCAATCAGCCTACGGCAAAACTTGCCGCGCGTCGACATGGACCCTTCCAAATCGTCAAGGTCCGATCACCTGTCAACTATGAGCTAGCGCTCCCCACACAGTGGAGTATTCATCCCGTATTTCACATTGATTTGCTCACGCCCTACCACAAGACGCCCATGCATGGGGAAAACTTCCAATGCCCACCACCGGATCTAGTGGAGGGCGAAGAAGAATATGAAATTGAATGCATTCTAGACTCCTGACGAACCGGAAGGAACAAGAGATTGCAATATCTCGTGAAATGGAAGGGATACTCCGACTTGGACAATCAGTGGGTCAACAAGGATGATGTGTTCGCTGACGAAGCAATAGCGGAGTTCGAGCGGAGTTCACAAGCGCGCAGAGGGGATATAAGGGAGCTCGACAATGCTAAGTCCCTATCATCTCTTCACACTGGATCCCACTCTCCGACAAAGATGTCTCTTTCCGCTTCCACCATTGCCTCGTCTCTGTCTACCCACGGCGTCAACAACCTCACCCACAAAGAGCTCGTCACAGCCCTCAACAACGCCAGCTCCATCGAAGACATTGACGACCCCACCGCCCCAGCCTCCTACTGGCTCTTCGACATGCACGGTCAAAGGCTCTCTACCGCCCCCTACTCCCACGACGAGCTACGCCAACTTCGCACAGCTGTCGGAGGCGGTTGCCACCCACTGCCCAACCCCGCTCCTGGGGTCGAAGACGGACACAACGAAGGAGTGGCTGGCCTGGAAGGCGCGACACGCCTGGAGATATGAGGTAGCCGAGTGGCGCGACCACCAGCTGACGATGGCAGCAACAAGGAGAACGTGCCTCCTGGTGTGACGCCAATGGTTCAGTGCAATGCTGAAAAAGCAGTGTACGAAGCGGTCGAAGGAGCCCTGAGGGAGTTTTACCCAGCTGAGCAGCCGTTCCTCATCACCGCCACCGACTCTGACGACCCCCGCGAGACCCCATTCGCATGTGACACCCTCGGACGCCCCCTGTACCGACAGGACGTCCAGGTCGATGTCGAAGACGCCCCCCAACCAGCCGTGCGCCTCCGCTTCCTCAGCGGGAGCAGCCGCCACGCCCCCCATGGTTACAAGCACAACCAAGGGGAGGATTTCATCCACTACCCCATCACCGATGCACAGGGGGTCACCCGTCAAGCCACCTTCGTCCAGGCCATCATGGGCCCGGACCCCCAGGTCCTCGCCCTCGTCGAGGACAGCAAGAAGGTCTACTCGAGGCCGCTGTACGCAGAAGCACAGGTGCGCGAGGCGGGCAAACCCCACTACACCCCCGAAGACATGTATGCCTTCATGGGCGGGCACAGCAACCAGCACCGCGTGGACCGCGCCGTTAATGAGCTCAAGGACGTGAGCTTGAAGGCGGAGCTGGTTCGCTACCGGGCCTACAAGCGGGAGGCGGAGTGAATGGAGCAGCGGCTCCATGCCTTGGCGCAGGCACTTAGAGGGGTACAAGGGGAGCTTACCCGCTCCAAGTTCAGGCTCGAGATGGTTAACACGTGGGATCGCATTATGGAGGTACAGGAAGGATGGATCGGAGGGATCGGACCTACTCGGCGCCGTGGGCGTCGCAGCTGAAAAGGGGGTGATGTTACGGTCGTGGAAGTGGACACTTACTAGGTGGCTGTGACTCCCTTAGTAAGTAGTAATCGGTCATGGACTTCTCGCATCAGTCAGCAGTACGATATCACATGCCGATGTGGCATGACTCATTATTAGTACAGCGGTAGTAGGGTTCGAGCTATTAACGCTACTAGTAGTACAGATTCACGGGGAGCTTTAAAGCCATACCCCTCATGTATAAATAGAAGGAGTCGAAGACCAGGATATGCCATTCTGGTCTTCTTTAATAGCCATATTCTCCTCTCTCCTCTCTCTCCTCTCAGTCGCAAGTCTTCTCCTTCGCTTGACTCTCGTGGAGCAAGTCGCGCATCGATTACGTCTAGTAGACTTAGCCCTAGTGCTCCTGAAGATCATGTGCAGCAAAAGGCTGTGTATCCGAGTTACCGACCCAGCTTAGGTCCCTACGCTGAGTAGTCAATGCCCTTTCGTCGTCCAAGTCGGACTCACGCCAGTGGCGGCGTTACACTCTACCTCCTGCAACGACTCAAGGCATGCTTCAGGCACCTTCATCTTTTGGTCACCCCTCTTGCATCCCAAGGTACGCTTCATTCGCCTTCATCTGGTCACCGGCTATTTATTTCTGCTTTCATAAATGCTTCTAACTGCGACGACACATACTCGAACAAGTCCTGGTGTATCGGCATTTCAGTCCTGTGAAACTTTGGGAGTCACGTTTGCCATGATTTCCATGGTATGTCTATTGTTCTCTCTCCCATCTCTTTGTGCTTACCATTTCACCACCATCCACCTGCATCGCCGCGTGCTGTATCATGCCCCACCGTCCTTGCATACTCATCCACCCTCATTGCGCACCACCCTTGCGCCCAACCATTCATCTCGTTCACCCAACTCGTCATGTGCTGTGCCCCACCCATCGTCCGCGCCACTGATGTGTCATCCTCCACTTATTTCTTACTTAACTACTCTCGTTGATGTGGCTTTATAATTAAGTACTAAATAAACATTAAGATAGATTAGTCAGAATTTGAGGGATATCATTTAATAAATTTTATTAGATAATAGTTGTTTAACTTGAGGAGCGAAAACAGTGTTTTAAGCGGAGTCTAAATTTTCGGCCGGTTCCGAGCAGTCCAGACCGTGGAAAGTAAGGCAGTGGAAGCCAGGAACCAGCACCCCTTATATAAGCCATTCCGCCCCCACAACTGCAGAGCCTACTCCTCTCGCATTGCACTGTTTTCAGAGATTCTGGTCTAATAGAATGTTAGAAGACTCCCTTGGCTCTCACTTTTAGAAAGGGTTTTTAAAATTTCTCAGAATTGGTGACACAGTAGGGCACAGAAACTTTTATTTGTAAAAAGTAATTTTCTCGTGTTTCACGCTAATGGGAACAATGTCGAAAACCTCCTCCGATGGATTTGTCACATCATGTGACCTAAAAATATGATGTAATCCTAGCATACCCGCGAGTGAGAAACCCATCTATTGAGCAACAAGGCCCCAGGAAACGCCCTGGAAGACTCGTAAAAAGCTGGCCTGCTAATACACCAGTGCTCTCCCTGGCCAATGAAATCACCCTTTTTGCAGTTTCTAGTAATACCATACGCTTCGGCACTCGCTTGCGCTTTCTCACGCTTTCCCACTCTTTTCCTTGCTCTTTCCTGTGCTCCCCATCATGCCGCACTTGTGCGCAGCCTTAGCGAATCGAACCCGATGCGTTCCCGACCTCAGCGGCCACTTATACAATGTTTCGTGCCGCGCCGAAGTGTGCGCGACCGTTTCCGACCATCTGCAGCTAACTGACCCCGTTCCCCCTCCCAACATCACCGCACTTGCATGTGGCTCTAGCCCCTTGACACAGATGCACCTGCAACCGCTACCGACCTGCATATGACAGCTAGCACCCCGCGGAGGCCTGCGCGACCACTTGCAACGCTTCACACCCCTTAGACCCTGCGCAATCTTAGACTGTATCATGGCCAGGACCCTCCCTCTAGATATCACTCAAATAAAACAGTCTCTTTAAGTAGTACTTTTACCCCTTGCGTTTCCGTGCAAGTTTCCATGTTTTTGTGCCCACTACTTGTCACTACCCTGAGATTTGTCCCATGCTTACGTAATTATGAGGGTTATGTAAGGGGTGCTGGTTCCTGGCTTCCGCTGCCTTATGCTAAAAGTACACAACTCCCTACGGCCTTGTACTCTAGCTTAGCTTTCTGTGGCAATCACGTCCCAGTATCATCAAAGCAATAGAAGTCCCTTGTGTGGCTATTATCCCCTTGTGTGATGTCCAGTCCCTACTTGTTGCCCTTAGAGAGGTGTTTCCGCTATACAAGTCGTGCCATCACACTGACTTTGCCGTTGGAAGCCTTCAATCCCCAGAGTATTCATGATTCATCCAGAACTGTGCAAGTCGCACACTACGTCAGCGCGAACGTAACACATGAGTCACAGTCAGTTCAAGTCAAAGTCAGTCTGAACAAGTTAGTGGAGATGGCACATGAGATCATGACATCCTGTCTCTCTTGACCACTGTCTATTTGCTTGTCCTCTTGAAGGCAAGTTGCCATTGATCCAGTACCCACAGGGACTGTGATCCTTTCCAAGCATGTGCAAGGAGGCTGTGTCTCACCTACTCTGCTAAGTTGTGAATGCCCTCTCATCATCCAAGTTGGACTAATGCCTGTGGTGGTGTAACACAGGGAGTAAATGAGATGAGTGAATGTGGTCCACAAACAATATTATCAAGCTAGCAAGTGTACCAGAATTGAAATTTTGGAATATCTTTCCACTGAAATGTGCCCTATCCCAGGTGTAGAACCCAGGGATGCTGGTAAGGAAATGACCCATGCCACAATCATCATCTATGGACTCAAAGGTCCACAGAAAGGTGGAAGAGGTGAGGTTGCATGCATCTTCATCTGCCAGCTTCTTCACATCTATTGTCATGTCATTCATCTGCCAATAATAATTCTGGGCCAATTTTCAGATGTGGTACACCTCTTCAGGATCCACTGGCAATTGTGAGGTAACAAAGTAATGGAAATGAAGGAACAAGGAAATGAAACCCATGGGAATTATCCAGATGAGTGTGGTGACTGGGGTGTAGTAAGGCAGAAGAAATCAGGAACCCACACCCCTTATATAAGCCACTTGACCCCCACCACTGCAAACCCTACTCCTCCAACACAACACCTATTTTTGGGAAACTGTTCTGATGAGAGTTTAGGGGACCTCCTTAGCTCTCAATTGGTCAAAGGGTTTTTTTAATTTCTCAAATTTGATGGTACAGTAGGGTAAAAGAACTTTTATTTTGAAAAAGCATTTTTTCGCATTTCTGAGTTGAAAGAAACAAAGTTCAAAATTCTGACCATTGAATTTGTCAAATCACGTGATCAGATATGTAATCAAAATTATGACATAATCCTAGCAACCACATGTTGAAGAAGGGCTTGTGCGACATGTTGCCTGCATTCCCTGGACCATCTCCTTGCACAACTTCTACTCCCTCTCTTTCATGTGGATTGTGGTTTTATTTTGGCCCAAATGTGAGGGTACTTGCAATATTAACTATATCTATGTTTTTTTTAGCACCCTCTTAAGACCCTCACCCAACATACCCCAGACTGTAGAAAGGAATGTGTGTATCTCACCCGGAATTCATCAAACCCTAACCCTATATCATGCTTACATAAGGAGTGTGGGTTCCTGATTTCTTCTGCCTTACAAGCTCCAATGGGAAAAGACTACAGCAAGGCTAAGGTAGAGGTATAATAGGAATCCAGGTACAGTGCATGTGCCTGCCATCTTTGCCACAAAGTGGTCCAAGGGAATTAAACTGATGAAAAAGCCTGCAAGGAACAGAATAAGTGATAGGTAGAGAGTGGATGATAGCTCAAGCATCCAGCAAAAAGAGATCAGTTTCTGGAGCCCATATCGCATGAACTCCCAGACAAGTGCACATTTCTGTGGGTTGTCCCCTTCTTGAGTAATTTGCTTGTACTCACACAAACTCTATTGCAACAGCATTGCTACTGCACTGCTGCACAGTTCAAGCTAATTACTAGTCCACAGGACCAGAGTGTGCAGACCCATTTGGTGTTTGTAGGTAGTGAGGTGGATGTGTCATTGGAGATGGGAGTGGACAACACATTGGAGTCAGGAATGGACATCATTTGAGGGTTCTGCCAGAGGGTCTGAAACAGGCCTCCTAGTCCATGAGGCTCCAACCATTTAGTTTATGTTTACTCAACAGCCAGTAAATAGACAGTAAACCATTGTAAACTGTTTATAGACAGTAAATACCATTTATAAAACAATTTACATTGATACCCCAAAAGTTTTCTTGAAAATGGGCCCACTCAGTAGCAAATATATGAAATATGATGAAAATAGCAACTTGAATAATTAACTCTCATGAACATATTCAACAACTAACACTATGTTGTGTTATAGCCTTAGTTTTGAGCCAACATTTTTGGGATCCTACAAGTAGGAAATAAAATAGGAAAAGTCTCAAGATGTTTGTGGAGGTAGACAATTTAAAATGCCAGGGCAACTCTAAGTGATCCAATTAGGCATTCCTGAGTTATTTTACTAGCTTAACAATGAGCTTGGCTTACAAATAACCAAGTCAGCTGCAGTCAAATAGCTCAGGAACAGCTGATTGGATTACTTAGAGTTGACAGAGGACCCCCTAGCATCCAATGTGGTACAACTCCACAAATATTCTCAGAATTTTATCTATTTTATTTCCTGGGATTCCAAAAATGTGCTAAACCACTGTTGTATTTTATAAAGAATATTATGTGAAATATTTTATGCATGAAAAATTGTGAATAAAAATACCTTTTGTTATAGATGCCTAAATTTTGTCAATGGTGAAAGGGTATTTTCCATCCAGTGATGGTTATATATTATTAGGTTAAATTCAGATTAAAAATGATGTTAAAATGATACTTACTTGATATAATTTTGTTACAATCTCTTTGGTTGGAAAGTGGATATTCTTCTACATAGAAATAGGTTAGAAGAATGCAAATGATACTTCTTTATTTCAAGTGTAAATGGTGTTGGCCACTGGTTTGGCTCTCATTTTTTAAAGCTATATCTAGATGAAATCCTAAAATAATAATATATTTCCCACTCTATAAATTGTGAAAATTGTATATTATATAAATACCATTTTGATATCATTTTTTAACATGAATCTGGCTTAATAGTATATAATTATCAGATTCACATTTTTGACCATAAAAAATGAAGGAAAAGGAATTGCCTCTTATTACAGAAGTGTTAAAATTTGTCAGGATAAAAATGGTAATTTCCATCCAGTGTGTTCAGGGCCAAGTTCAAAGTATTCAATGGTGTTTAAAGTGTTGAACATATTAATTAGCACACTTAAATATTCTGATCTGAGGCCAAATGTGGATAACAGTTCTTCTTGAGTCTAAAGGGTCTTGGGGAGACTGTTTACTGTTTACTATTTAGTTTATTTACTTCATACCACCATGCCAGTAAATATATGGTAAAAGTAAACCATGTAAATAGTTTAAAAACTGTTTTAAACCTAAATGGTTGGAGCCTTAATCTGATTCCTGAGTGAGACAAGACAGGATGGTTTGGGGCCCATGTCAGTGAGTTGCTTTCAAGGTTGCTTTCATCCCTATTCACATTTCCTGATTCTCTGATACCTTACCCAGCACACTCAGTATCACTTAGATGTCCCCTTGATTTTTTTTAAAAGATATTTACATTGTCATAAATGTAATGTAAGTACACCTCAATCAACACTTTTTCAGTTGCCTTGCATGATTGTCTTCGGAGCTCTTAGGTTCTGTCAGAGAACTATCCAGGCCATTGAAGGTGAGCTCATTGTATAGGCTTTTCAGCATTGGAGGAAGGACTAACAGTACTTCATACATATTGTGGCTTGCCCTTGAGCTTGATGGTGGATGGTCCTGCCAATGCCTGTCTTGCACACTTCACTAGACCTTCTGTTGTGTCCTTACTGACTTCATGTGGGCATTCATCTGTAATTGCAGTAGGTGTTCAGAGCTGTTCGGAGCTGTTCGGAGTGTCCTTGAACGGCTCCGAACAGCTCTGAACACCTACTGCAATTACAGATGTTTCATGCCAGTGACTATGTTGACTCCACACTTATCTGGCAATTTTTAGGCTTGCCCATGTGATCACAATCTCGGGCTTGGATGGCCCTGGATGACAATGTAGTGAGTCAAAGACACTGTGTACAAGTTCAGTGAAGTTTAGTGATTAGGTCAGTGACCCTTTTAGGAAAGTGTCAGGTGGACATGGAGATGGATATCAGCAAGATAAGAGAAACACATGCAGGAACACAAATGCTCAGCAGGAGCTGTTACACCACTGCTGGGGTGTCCACATTCTGTAACTGATCTGGCTTGAGGCCAAGGAATGCAGAGTCGGTCCAGCACTGAATGCAATGGCACCTAAGTCCAACTGGGCCCTACTGACTAAGCAAGGGCACCAAGCATCAGTGACAGCCCCTGTCCTAAGGGTGCTGAGTCCACAGGTAAACAGTCTCTATCAACAATGCAAGAGTACCAAGGGTGAGGGAGCCTGCAAGAGACTGAGAGGAGAGACTAAGGCAGTAGATTAACTAAGCCAAAGCTAAGGAGCTATGGCCTATTACAGGGAGTCTTATATACTACCAGGGTACAGGGCTATGAGCCTGCATCTAAGTATAGGTGAAACAAGGGGGAGATCAGAAGGGGCTAGAGGAGAAGAGAATCATGCAGTATCTAGATCTGATAGCCATCAGTAGATGGGATCAGATCAGATCAGGGTCAGTCTGGTCAGATAACAGGAGGGAAAAGAAAAAGAGAGAAAGGGTAACAACAAGGCATCAGTAAAAACACATGTTACTGCCAGGGATTTCCCAACTTTCTGCTGGTGCACCAGCAGGAAAGCAGTGCAAGTTGCACAAGTTGACAAGTTAAACATGAAATTGTTCTATTTTTTAATATCATTTTTATTATTAAAATAATATAATATGTCAGAAAAAATGGGAACTGACAAGAGTCAGTTATAATCTTATATATTTAAGGGTCATTATAATAATTATAATTGGTTTCCATTTTTTCTGACAATTAGATAACTTGTTTATATTTTAATTACCACAAAACACAAAAAAGAAAATTATTATTACAAAGCTAAAATATGTACATTTGTAGCTGAGCCACTGCTGCTGTCCACCGCACTGTTGTAATTGGAGTTGTGAACTCATGGTTGCTCAATCGTTGTTGAACAGTGCGTGGTTGTCAAGTTGCAGTTGTTGTCATTGTTGTCAGGTCAGGTTATGGTCCCTTGCACCTTGCAGCATCGTGCATGTGTTGGAGTGACATCGTGGCGGGGCTGTGTGAGGCGGAGGTGGCAGGAACTTGCAGGGCTTGAGGGGAGAAGCATGTGTGGGGAGCTTCTCGCATGTGTTGGACAGAGGTGGCTGCAGCGACAAATGATGAGAAACCAAACCAAACCAAAAAAAAAGAAGACAAAAAATGTATCTGAATGGTTGCTTGTGGCGTCATGTGTGTGTTGAAGTTGTGGTGGGGCTTCACATGGTGGATAGCACCATGATGGGTCTTGTGGTGACAGGGTTGCAGTGGCGGCGGACTTCTGTGCAATGAAGAGTGGCCATGCTGCATGAGGTGGAGGTGGCGGGAACTTGCAGGGCCTGAGGGGAGAAGCATGTGTGGGAAGCTTCTCGCATGTGTTGGACAGAGGTGGCTGCAGCAATGAATGATGAGAAACCAAACCAAACCAAAAAAAAAGAAAAGAAAAGAAAAACATATCTGAATATTGAGCCAAGCAGCTGGTCATCAGCTGCCTCTTTGTATTGCAGCACCTGTGTGTTGCAGTGGGGTGGCATTGTGGCAGGTTTTCATGTGGTGGATGGCAGACCTCTGCATGGTGAAGGGTGGAGGTGGCAGTGACGGGCTTTTGAGTGGCGGGCTTGTGAGGCTTGAGGTGTGAGGCTCTGCAATGCAACACTGGTGAGACACAAAACAAGAAAGAGAAAAAGAAAAAGAAAAGAAATACATACTTTGATGCTGGGATGAAGCCCAGTTTTTTTTTTTTTTTTTTTTTTTTTTTTTGGAAACTCCTGCCAGGTTTTTCCCGGCGCGGTGTGATCACGAGGCTGTAGGTGCCAGGCTCCCAACACCGGAGTGAAGCCTGACAAAGCGCCAGGAACTTCTTGGGGGGGAATCCATTTACGGAGACTTTCCCACGGGACACTCTGGGTGCCGCAGTGTGGGAAGTACTGTGGGACTTGGCTCACCGGCAATACCCACTAAAAACCCCCAAGTGGTTTAAACCGGGATTCGAACCCGGGACCCTCTTGCCCAAGGCCGGCGATTGCTGAAGCAACCCCAGGGGTGGTGGCACATCCACTAAGCCACCGCGCCCCTGATGAAGCCCAGTTTGTCACTGGCCGCGTTTTTGTGTGAGTGTCATCGTTGTCGTGGCTTGCATGCCTGCGAATGGTGTTGCAGAGAGCGGAAATGGCAGGTGTCCAGTTGAGTCTGTGGGGGTTGAGGCGGTGGTGTCAGAGCAACAACAAGGGCAGAAGTGTGAGCACAGGCAGGTAGGTGCAATAAAGTGAGAGAATACATTGGAGAGGATATGTCAAGGCAGCACTACGTTGAACTTGTGCTGACACGCTTGCTGTCACAGTTCAACTTCGAAAAACATTAGCAAGCGGGGCTTAATCCGTGGCATGGGAAGGTGTCTATGTGTACACAAGTACAGTAAGTACCCTTGACAGTACCCTTCACTGCCTGTTTCTTTTCAATGGACTCCTCCTGCGGGGGTTTTTTTTCCCTTTTTCTCATTTCCGCACACACTGCCATTGCAGGACCACCCCCACAGCCTATGCAAAAAAGGACGACTACAACCCCATCCCTGGGTATAAAGATGCAGCTGACGACAGTCTGGGCTTTGGCCCAATGCAAAGATATGTTTCTTTTCATCTTTGCTTCTTTGTTTCCTCACTACTATTGCAGAGCTCGTCCCCCACTCACCTCATACTACCCCTGCCTCTCCAACATATGCAAGGAGTGCCCACACATGTTGTCATCCCTGTTGAGTTTTTTCTTTCTTCTTTCCACCCCACCCTGAACCTGTTGCAGGACCACAGCGTCATATTGCTGTTCCCTCGCACATGCAAGCCGTGCTCACTCATCACACCAATGCTGCCACCACTCCCTCTGCACCTGCCCACAGGACCCCACACACACCTTGTGACAGACTGGTTAAGTTTTTTTTTTTTTTTTCTTTCTTTTTCTTCTTTTTGCTGACCTTGAACTGTTGCAGGACACAGTGTGACTCCTGCCCTGCAACACAACCCTGACACCACTGCCACCCCACCACACAAGCCCACAGTCGCCCCTTAAACATGGCATGCAAGACCCCGCCATGTCACCTAAACATGACATGCAAGCCACAGCGGTTCTCGACCTGTCTCAACACCATCGCCAACCCACTGCACTCCATCACACCAGCCCACTGTGGCATCATCCCCAGCGCTCAAGACTCCACCACTGCTGCCACACCACCTGTTACGGTTCCACCCTCACCGGCATGTGATTCGCCACATGACTACACGCCAACCGCCGATATACCGTTTATGGCATCGGCCAACACACCTGAAGACCCTTGGTGGGACTGGCAAGCCGAAGAAGATCCACGTGTGCAAGAGAGAGTATGGGCAGCAATTGAGGCCCTAGAGAATACCGCGAGAGCGGGGCGTCTGGTGAGCGATCGGTCTCCCTCCCCGTCTCGGAATCGCTGCCAGGACCCTTGGGAATAGGTCCTGAAGAACGGCCGTCACGTGACCCTGGCACGTGACCTGCCTCGACTCGCCCAGAAGAGTCCGGATGAGCTTGTGCCCAGACTGGTCTAGCCTGTGATACAATATGGTGCGACTCGTGACTGTGATGACTGATACTACATAGCGGATGACTGATGACCTCTGACTACTGTATGGATTGATGACTGATACCATTCGAGGGCCTTATGCCATTGGTTACTCGTATTAGGGTTTCGGAGTTGGGGCTGAGCTTCAAAGCTCCCCTAAGTACTATAAGTAGAGGGCTACTTGCGCCTTAGAGTGGTAGCTTTGATATCTTGTGTAATACCTACCCAAACGCCGGAGTCGAGCCAGTAGTACTGCGCTATCCAGTGGGCTGTATAACAACTCGATCACCTCTCTGCTCGTTGGTGTGACCTCGGAGACCCGTCCCTCCACCATCTTCCCCTATAGTGCGCTCTCGGAGCCTGTCCAGCCACTATACACTCTGCCTCTTCATCTTTTCATTCTCTGTCTCGCCTACATCGGCCACACCTTGCATATCGCCCTAGCCGTCGCCTATGGGATACTGAAGACTTGTGACACGGTCACAGCAGCAAACAGGCACACGTGACCCAAGTCGGGTACAACGTCCGGTAGGAACGTTACAGAAGGGGGAAGGTGAGAGGCTGGGGGAGATGGGGGGCGGCGTGACCCTCATGCCCCTTCCCGCACGTACGGGGCGGCGTGCCCTCGTGCACTCTGCGCGAGTGCGGCGTCCCCTCACGTGCCCCCTTTCCGCGCGTACAGGTGGCGCGGCCAAGTGGAAAGGGGAGGGCACGCCCCCCGTTCGCCCTTCCATGCAAACGGGGGAGGGGTGGCATGCCCTCGTACACCCCCCTTGGGGCTGGGGATGGCGCGCCCTCGCATGCCCCCTTCCCGTGCCTACATGGCGGTGCGGTCAGGGAAGGGGGGCGGTATGCGGTGCGCCCCTCTTCCGACGTGGAAGGGTGGGGGGTGGCGTACCCTCACGTACAGGGCGGGGAAGGGGCCGGGAGTGGCGTACCCTCGCGTGCACCCTTCCCGCGCATACAGGGCGGCGTGCCCTCGTACCCCCCCTTCCGCGCGAATGGGCAAGGGTGCTGGGGGTGGCGTGCCCTCACGTACAGGCCGGCGGTCAAGGGGGAAGGGGAGGGGCTGGGGGCAACGGGGAGAGGGGCAGCGTGCCCTTGTGTGCCCCTTTCCGCGGCCAAGGGGGAAAGGGAGGGACCAGGGGCAATGGGGAAAGGGGGCGACATCACCCCTTCTGCACGAATGGGGAAGGGCAGCGGCGACGTGTCCTCGCGCGAATGGGAAGGGATGGGCCGGGAAGAGGGAGAGAGGGCGGCGCGGACAGGGGGGACGGGAGGGGGCGAAGGAGAGGGACGGCGGTCCCTCGTGCGCCCCCTTTCCGTGCAAACGGGGCGGCGTGTAACGCCGTCACTGGCGTTAGTCCGACTTGGACTTCGAAAGGGCGTTGAACGACTTAGCAGGTATCACGACTTATGAAGTCACGTGATGATACACGGCCTAACTGAGCACGTGATCACGAAGGGCACTAGGGCACGAGCCACTAGGCGTAGACGATGAAAGACGACTTCCTCTACTAGAGGCAAGCGAACAAGGAGCCCGAGAAGGAGAAGGAACCGGAGGAGAGATAGGAACACGGTGACGATTCAAGAAGACCAAGATGGCGTATCTTGGTCTTTGCGAACTACTATTTATACATGCAGAGGGTTGCTTTAAAGCCCCCCTATGAACTCCGAGACGAGTCGCGTAAGTAGCTCGAACCCTACTATGGCGGTACTAGGAATGAGTCATGGTGCACTAACACGTGATACCACGACCGCTGACTGATACAAGACGAGTCCGTGACTAATTACTGCTTATGAGGGAGCCACAACTGTATTTGTAAGTGTCCACGACGAGAACCGTGACATCACCCCCTTTTCAGCTGCAACGACCCCGGCGCCAAACCGGCCCGATGCCGCTCATCCATCCCCCCTGCTTCTCTTTGATACGTGCCATGATGTCCGCCATTTCGAGGCGGAACTTGCTGCGAGCGAGCTCGCCTTTGATCTCGCCGAGCGCCAGGGCGAGGTGATGGAGGCGCTGTTCGACGTGTTCAGCCTCCTGCGTGTACGACCGGAACCTGTGCAACTCAGCTTTGGCCGACACATCCCGCAACTCGTTCACCGCCTTGTCTACCTGATGTCGGTTAGAATGCCCCGTCGCGAACATGAACAGGTCCTCGGGCACGTAGTGGGGCTTGCCTCGTTCGCGGACCATGGGCTCCGTGTACAGCGGCTTCGCGTAGACCTTGTCGCTGTCGTCGACAAGGGCAATGACCCGAGTAGTGTTGGGGAAGTTCGGTTTGGTTCGGTTTGGGGCCATTTTGGCCAAACTGGAAACCAAACTGATTAGAATTTGCCCAAACTGAACCCAAACTGAACCAAACTGCTCCAAACTGTTCCAGACCGAACCAAACCATTCCAAACCGTTTCAAACCGATTAAGAATAAGTGTTTTAAATTGGTCTTTAATCAGTTCGGTCCAGTTCAGTTTGGTTCAAACTCGGTTCAAACCACTTAAGGAACCACTTAAGACCTTGGTTTGAGGCAAAATCAATTGATTTTGTTCAAATTCATCAGTTAAGACTTTGTTTCAAATTGTTTGAGACCAAAAACCATTGATTTTGGTTCAAATTTGGTTTAAATTCAGTTTGGTTTGGTTCAAACTCAGTTTGAACCAAACCAAACCACTTATTGAGCACTTATAAAATATTTTTTAATATTTTTTCTTAATCAGTTCGGTTCAGTTTGAACTGGGTTTGGGACCCCCAAACCAGAAACCAAACCATTCGGTTTGAGCCAGGATTCTCCAAACCCAAACCATTTTAAATGGTTTGGGTTTGGTTCAAACCCGGTTTGGGTCGGTCTGAGACCAAACTTCCCCAACACTAGACCCAAGGGTCGGCCGCCATTACCACCTGTACGTAGGCGGCCTGGCGCGTAATCCCCTGGGCATCGGTGATGAGGTAGTGGACGAAGTCGTCCCCTTTGTTGGTCTTGTAGCCCGTAGGGGCGGTGCGTGAGCTGCCGAGGCGGCGCTGCAGGCGTATGGTGGGGTGAAGTGGGGGTGCGTTGTGACGGACGTCCCCGTGATAAAGGGGGCGACCCATAGAGTCGCAGGCGTAGGGGGTTTCGGTCGGTTCATCAGAGTTGCGAGCGGTAGGGAGGTCTGGATGCTCACCACTCCCTCAACTCGAGGTCAGGTTGCTCGTACACCGCGCCTTCAGCATTGCGGTGAACGCTGCTCGGCGCTGCAGCACCCTCGTTCTCCTTATCACTGCCTTCATCATCTGCTCCCCCTTCCACTGCTGCGCGGCTGGCTTCCAGTCCCGCATACGCATCCACTCCTGCCAGTGCAGCGTTGCGGGCGTGGGCTTCTTCTTCTTCCGTCCGATATTTGATTCGTACTGGGAGAGGTCGAGGTGAGGCAGCCTCACTGTCTGGGAGAGCTGCACGAAGCCGATGCACTTCGGCCTTGGTGAGGGGTGCGGCGTTGAGGCGTTGTCCTTCTTCGGACATGAGCCAGTAGGTGGCGGGATTGGTGGTGCCGTTGTGGTAGGTGGCTGGCAAGATGGAGGCGAGAGCGTCGACGAGCTCTTGGTGGGTGACGGGTCCCGTGTTTCGGGCAACCTCAGAGAGGACATCAGCGGCAGTGGGAAGAGACATGAGTATGGACGAGAGGAATCCAGTGTGAGGAAGAGATGGGGATGTCGCTCCTTGTCGAATTTGTGTCTCTTTTATGTGCTTCGTTGATCGGATTCGACTCCGCTCAAAGTCCGCAATCGCGTCATCTGCAAACACGTCATCCTTGTTGACCCACTGGTTGTCCGAGTTGGAGTAGCCCTTCCATTGCACGAGGTATTGTAGGCGCTTTCCTCTGCCGAATCGCCGAACGTCTAGAATCTTCTCGACCTCGTATTCTTCTTCCCCGTCTACAAGATCCGGTGGCGGACGCTGGAAGTTTTCACCGTGCATGACCGTTTCTTTGTATGGCGTGAGAAGGTCGATGTGAAACACTGGATGAATGCTCCACTGTGTGGGAAGTTCGAGGCGGTACGTGACAGGGGACATCACCTGAGAGATCTGAAAGGGGCCATGTCGCCGAGCCGCGAGTTTTGCCGTAGGCTGATTGGTGCGGAGGTGACGTCCCTCTAACCAAACGTAATCCCCTTGTTCAAAACGGGGGGTGTCCTTGTGTTTTACCCACAGGGCCTGGGCCTTCTTCATCAATTCCCGGGCTTCCATCCGTGCTTCTCGGAACTGTTCGAGTCTTTTCGTCACCTGAGGTATGGGCGATGGCTTATCCAGCCAATCAGCGCGCGGGTCGTATCCCATGAGTAGTGAAAAGGGGGACTTCCTTGTCGACTCGTGGGGCCAGTTGTTGTGCGCGAATTCCGCTATAGGGAGCAAGGGCGCCCAGTTATCTTGTCGCTCGTTGGCCCAGAAGCACAGGTATTGCTCCAGCCATTGATTGGTGCGTTCCGATTGTCCATCGGTGCATGGATGATAAGCGGTCGAGATGTTCTGTTGGATGCCTAAGATGCAGCATAGTTCGTGTGTGAACTTTGATGCGAACCGGGGATCTCGGTCGCTGATGATTTTGGACGGTAGTCCGAACCTTCTGAACACGTGAGTGACGTACAGAGCGGCTGTTCCTTCTGCCGTTATCTCTTCTCTGCAGGGAATGAAAATGGATGCTTTCGAGCAGTCGTGGTCGGTGATAGTGAGAATGGAGTCTTGCCCTTCTGATTCGGGGAGTTTGGTGATGAAGTCGAGGGCGATGGTCTCGAATGGGTTGGTGTCGGTAACGGGCGTGATGGGGACGAGGGGAGCACATATGGGGCGGTTGTTCACCTTGTGTCGTTGGCAGTCCGCACATCCTTGCACGTATTCGCGGACGTCGTTCTTCAACTCCGGCCACCAGTACCTTCGTTCCACCAGTCGTGTGGTGCGTGCAATTCCAGGGTGCCCGTGTACAGGGGGATCGTGATGAAGAGAGATGAGTACCCGCTTGTCTGCTTTTGTTCCTGTTATCACTCGTCGACCTTGGCGATACCAGATGCCCTCGATTTCCTTAAGTTGTTGTGGGTCTTTCCAGTAGCGGAGAAGGTACTCATCTTGTGGTGGCTCCTCGGACGGTTCAATTTGTAGGGCACATATGAGTACTCGTTCAGGGAGTACGACCACTCCTTCATTGTCGTTTTCCCCTTGGTCGTAGTCAGGTCTTCGGGATAGTGCGTCTGCTCATCCATTGTTCTTTCCTGGTATGTGGTGAATCTCAAAGTCGTACTCCATGAGTTCGAGTACTTCCCTAGCCACTCGTCTGCTTATCTTTTGCGGACTCTTCCAGTACTGAAGGTTCATGTGGTCCGAGAAGATCTTGATTTTGTGTGGCGATCCTGCTAGGAAGGGCCTCCAATGTTGCAGAGCTTTGACGATCGCTAGCAGTTCGAGGTCGTAGATGTCATAATTCCGTTCTGCCTCGTTAAGGGTGGAGGAGTAGTATCCGATGGGATGTCGCTTTCCATCGGCTTTCTTCTGTAGTAGCACTGCTCCTAGGGCAAATCCGGACACATCTACTTCTAGTTCGAATTGGTCTGTGAGCATCGGGTGTGCAAGTACCGGTTCTTCGGTGACTAGGGTTTTGAGCTTCTGGAAAGCGCGTTCCTCTTCTTCGGCCCATTTCCATTCGGCGTCCTTCCTCGTGAGTTTGTTGAGTGGTCGTGCGTGTGTGGCAAAGCCGCGAATGAAGAGTCAGTAAAAATTGCAGAAGCTGAGGAAGGAGCATACGTCACGAACCTTTGTAGGTCAGGGCCAGTCGCGAATGCCCGAAATTTTTACTGGGTCCATGCGTGTCACCCCCTTTTCAAGGATTACCCCCAGGTAATCCATTCGCGGTTGATGGAAGAGGCACTTCTCGAGTTTGAAGTAGAGGTCATGTTCGAGAGCAACGGCAAGTACGTCCTGGACAGCGCGTATGTGGGCCTGCACGTCGGCTGGGTCGCGCGTGGCAATCCCGATGTCGTCCATGTAAACACGTATGATCGTGCCGAGAAGTTCGTGTTTGGCGATAATTGGCCCGAAGATTTCGTTCATCATTGCCTGGAAGGTCGCTGGGGAGTTGGTAAGTCTGAAGTACATGACCGTGGGTTTGTAAAGGCCGTATCGTGTTTTGAAAGCTGCTTTCGGTTCATCCCCGG
Organism: Lactarius pseudohatsudake; assembly: GCA_021525015.1. Taxonomy (NCBI): domain Eukaryota; kingdom Fungi; phylum Basidiomycota; class Agaricomycetes; order Russulales; family Russulaceae; genus Lactarius; species Lactarius pseudohatsudake. The sequence continues at coordinate 59,795 of JAKELH010000380.1, forward strand.
GTTTGATCCGCACATTGTTGTACCCCCAGCGGACATCCAATTTGGTATAGGTGTGTGCGTGTCCTAGATCTGTGATGAGTTCCGAGATGAGCGGCAAGGGGTATTGATTTCTAATTGTGCAGGCATTGATGCAACGGTAATCCTGTACGGGGCGTAGTTTCCCGTCCTTCTTTTTGATGAAGAAGAAGGAAGATGCATACGGGGATTTAGATGGTCGGATGTACCCCTTTTTCAGCTGTTCCTCGAGGAATTCCTTCAACTTTCCGTCTTCCTCCTGAGTCATGGGGTAGACTTTGCAATCGATCGTCGCGGGTGTGTTAGGTTTAAACTCGATGGCGTGATCCCATGGACGCGAGGGCGGGAAGCGATGAGATGCTTCTTCACTGAAGAGTTTTGCAAACTGTTGATACGGTGTCGGCAATTCTACTTCTTGTGTATGTTGTCCTGATTGGATTGCGAGTTCCGTTGCTGTTGTCCGCAATTGACATTGCTCTTCCAGTTCGAGGAGGATATTGTCCTTCTCCTCTTCTGTGATCGTCCGTCCGATCACCGTTTGTGTCGAAGTGGGATGTATCGAGCGGAGGACGATAGGCATTGCTCCTTCGTGGATGACGGCGTGAGTCCAGCTTATCGTGGATTCATACGTTGATAGCCAGGGATAGCCCAGGACCAGGTCCTCGTCGCCGATGTCGGTGACGAGGAATCGCATTACCTTGCGAATTCCTTTAGTCTGTACATCCAAATCCGTATAATGCGTGATAGACCCAGCTTGGTTCTCAGTTTTGTCGATGTTATATATCTTTTTGGGGTGGTCTAGAGCCTGCAACCCTAGTCCCATTCGTTTGGCGAATGCGGGACGTATGAAGTTGTCGGTTGCCCCCGAGTCTACTAATCCTTTAACGTCGGCCATGGCGTAACTTGTGCGAATTGATACTGGAATTCGAAGCGAATGGTAGCGAGTCATGATTACAGAGTTACAATTAACCGCCCTCACCCAGGCCGATGGGTTTAGGCGTCCGGAAAACCCTCTTTTCCCCATAGGTCCTGGAGGACCATGTCTTTTACTTCGTCACTTTCCCCTTTGATGCCGCTCAGCCAATTTTGTGCGCGTTGTTGCGGGGGTGTCACGGCCACTCGTGCGGTCGTGGGTTCTTGTTCCTGCGTGTAGTAATCGGTTTCTGCGGCTCGGCTGGTGGATGGGCGATTCCATTGACCGCGTCTAGGCTGTCTCGGCTGCGAGCAGTCACGTGAGTAGTGTTCGTCACGGGTTCGTAAACCCGTACGGGTACCCGGGTATGGGTTTCACGGGTACGGGTACAGGTACGACGTCGGGTACCCGTCCAGAACCCGCACCCGTATGACGGGTTGGGCGGGTTTTTTTGAGTACACTAGGACTTTTATTTTGGCCTCAGATACTACTACACCTGTACATGATATTATACTAACTATCTACTACTACTGGTCCTCATGAGAATGCTCGTCGCAGGGCTCGCCGTCGCGTCCGAGTCCGAGTCGTCGTGTCCCGTTGTTTTCGTGTCCCGTTGTTGTTGTTGTTGTCGTCCTGTCGCTGTTGTCGGTGTCGGTGCCGTCGTTGTCGTTGTCGTCGTTGTATTTGTTGTTGACATCGTCTTGCTGTTGTTGACGGCAAGGCCCTGGTGGCGGCGGTGGCGGTTGGTGGCTGTCCAACTCGTCGTGTCGCCCCGTCGTTGTCGTCGTTGTTGCTATCGTCGTCGTCTGCGTTGTCGTTGTCGTCGACATTGTCTTGCTGTTGTCGATGGCAGGGCGGCGGTGGCGGTTGGTAGTGCGTGCAGTTCAGGGCTGCGCATCGGGGGAAGTGAAATCGATACGGTGACTAAGCAAGGCGAAGAGAACAAAACCGGCATCACCCGGCCTGGGAATGAATCGGGAACGCATGCTCAAGCATCAACGGCAAACCCCGCCTTTCACATACAGCTGATGACAACCACAACGACAACATTGCAGCCCCAGCCGACAAGCTACCAACCGCTGGCACCATCCAACGCAAGTCCCAAGCGCAACAGCGGCGGCACGCCAACAACCTGCGGCAGGAGCGATGGCAAGGGGGCGCCGCGACTCCGCGACTCGACGACAACGGCAGCGACAATGGCGACAACGGTAACGACACCAGTGACAACGGCAACAACACCAGCGACAACTGCGACGACGGCAGCGAAGACGGCGACGACGAGACGACAGACGACGGCGATGGTGATGCGACGACAGCGGCGGGGCAAGGACGACGCAGCAGGTTTTTAGATCACATAGATAGGACAATGTATTTGAGTAGATGTAGTATTATTACCAAATCCCCGAGCCCACAACGCGCGTTGGGTGTTACACTGACTGGCATGTAAGCTTGCAACGCGAACCCGCTGTGCTAACCCGCACGGGATTTCATACCCGCACAACCCGCGAGTACCCATACCTGTAGTGACTGGTACCCATACCCGTGACCCCGGGTACGGGTTTCACACGGGTGCGGGTACGGGTAAGGCCCGAGTGACCCATGGGTTACCTGTGACGAACACTACACGTGAGAAGTGTCCTGTTTTGCTGCAGTTATAGCAGACAGCTTCCCTCATGTCTCGGCGTTGTGCGCCTCTTCCTACTCCTCCGCCTCGCAGGACGTACGTGGTGGGCGGTCGGTTGTAGTCTCCCACTTCTGCGACACGGACACGGGTTCGATCCGCGGAGGTGTCCATTGCGTTTGGGTCGAAACACGGGTGATTGATTCGTGGCGGCGGTGGCGGCATCCATCCTGTTCTCGGGGCGTTCCATCTGGGCGCGCCGGGCAGTGGTGCGGGGGCGTGCGGTGTTCGATTGATATTGAGGCGGGCCCTCATGTGGATAAACTGTTTCTGTCTTCGCAGCGCACTTGATTTCCACTCTTCGAACGATCGAGGTTCATCTAATTCGTAGATTTTTGTGAACAATGCTTGGGGCAGTCCCGCCGTGAATCGGTTGATTGTTTGCGGATCATTGAGATGATAGTTAGCTCGATGGGCTAGTTGTTCGAATTTAGTGACATACGAGTTGATATCCTCGCCGATCATTTTGAAACCCCTCTGTAGTTCCGCCTGGGCTTGCTCCTCTTCAAGAGTGTTCGCGAACCTTCCTCTAAATTCTTGCGTGACGTGGGTCCATAGTTGTCCATCGTATTGGTCAACCCCTCCCCGTACTCTTTCGTTGAGCCATTCGAGGATGGATAGGGTCCATTCGCTGACGTTGACCCCTTTGATGAACCCCAGGAAGAGGAGGGATCGTCGGCAGCAGTTCATGAAGATTGGTGCGTCTAGATTGGTGCCCCAGTAAATGTGCCACTGTGTGAGGAATGTCTCGTACTTGGTTCGATCTCCATCAAAAACGGCGGGTGGATCGCCCGATAGTCTGTCCGATCCTCGTGGTGGGGCCTCTGGGGGAGGGCCGGCGTGGGGTATTCCAGGGGGTCCTCCGCCTCCTCCACTTCCAGGGAATCCTGCTCCTGGAAAGTCGGCCAGGCGTCTTCGTCTGGGAGGGCCTTCGTCTGGTCCTCCGGGTCCTGGCGGGTCTGGTTGGTCGGGTCCTACTGCTCTATATAAGGCGGCGTCGTCCGCTGTCATACGATGTCCAGTTTCGGGGTGTATTGGGAGGAGGATGGCTTCTGCCTCTGCTCGGATTCTTCGGGCTTCGATTTGCGCTAGGTCTTCGAATGTTACTGTTGCGGTGGTCATGTCTGCAGGGGATCGTACGTGGATTTGTTCGGGTTCCGCAATGTGAAGAGACTCAGCTCTGGTAATCAACGGTCCTGTTTCCTCTCCGTGTGAGCTTTCTTGTTCTTCGGTGGTGGAGTCTTCGCTTTCTCCGTCCTCGGAGGGGGCTGGGGTTCGGGGTTCGGAAGTACTTGGGTCGTTGTCTACGACTCCGTCGATTGGTCCCCAGTTTTCTCTCATGGGTAGGTTTCTTGAGTCAAGGTCGCAGTTGTAGCTCCGTCCGGTGGGTCGTACGATATCCCACCTAGTATCAATGGGGTTCCACGTAACCTCGGTCCAGCACAGATGATCGAAGTTGAACTCAACTGGGCGAAACCGTGTAGGTCCCGATGCAAAGTCTACGAAGTATCCTGTATCTCCTCGATATTCTTTCCACCTTGCTGCTTCGAGGAAGCGGATTGGTACGTTGCGATCTCCTCTTTGTTCAAGGCTGTATGGCCTGAAGTCTCTCCACTGGTCTCTGGTCATGAACACCACGGTGATGATCTTGGTCTTAATGTAACGCCGTCACTGGCGTTAGTCCGACTTGGACTTCGAAAGGGCGTTGAACGACTTAGCAGGTATCACGACTTGTGAAGTCACGTGATGATACACGGCCTAACTGAGCACGTGATCACGAAGGGCACTAGGGCACGAGCCACTAGGCGTAGACGATGAAAGACGACTTCCTCTACTAGAGGCAAGCGAACAAGGAGCCCGAGAAGGAGAAGGAACCGGAGGAGAGATAGGAACACGGTGACGATTCAAGAAGACCAAGATGGCGTATCTTGGTCTTTGCGAACTACTATTTATACATGCAGAGGGTTGCTTTAAAGCCCCCCTATGAACTCCGAGACGAGTCGCGTAAGTAGCTCGAACCCTACTACGGCGGTACTAGGAATGAGTCATGGTGCACTAACACGTGATACCACGACCGCTGACTGATACAAGACGAGTCCGTGACTAATTACTGCTTATGAGGGAGCCACAACTGTATTTGTAAGTGTCCACGACGAGAACCGTGACAGGCGGCGTGCCCCTGCACCGCCCTTCCACATGAATGGGACGGCGGGACGTGGGGGAAGGGGAGGGGCCCGGAGGGGGGGAATGGCGTGCCCTCGTGTGCCCCGCGCTCGAACGGGGTGGCGGTCAATGCGGGGGAAGGGGAAGAGGGGGGTGTTGCGATCGGACTCATCGGTACGGACTGCAGACTCACGGGGTTCTGACTACCCTAGTATTAGTCAGGGACAGTCGTCTCAGTCAGCCTTAGGGCTGTTATCACATGTATATCTCATCGGACTTGTGACTCGTTCCTAGGATAGTCGTAGTAGGGTTCGAGCTACTATCGCTACTGGGTACCCTACGTTCAGGAGGAGCTTCAAAGCCCCTCGTCAATTGTACAAAAGACTAGTAGTACGAAGACCGAGCTTCCCAGCTTGGTCTTCTTGAATCCTCAGTCCAATTCTCGTCTCATCTCTCCTTGTCTGCCTTCTTCTCCTTCTCTGCCTGTTAGTGCGTCTGGCTCCTGTAGAGCAGATTGCCCGACGACATATACGCCTGGTGGACTTTGCCCCAGTGCTCGCACTGATCACGTTCCTACTCAGGACGTGTATCCACATTCGCTAAGTCGTCCCTCGCGCGTTGAGCCACTCTGTCACCGCTCAAGTCGAGCACCGTTAGGACGGGCCTAACGTAACATTAAGACCAAGCTACACCCTACAAGAACGACACAGTGGCGCCCACAACCGGCGATCGGTGGGGCTGGAACCAAGTCCAATCATATATCATCCCCAGCAGAGGAGAACGGAACGTCCCCACACGCTATTTGAAAGCTGCCAGGTGGAGGACGCACAGAGGGGAGACTGGATATTTCGTCGACTTCCCCAATCGGCCAAGTCGCTACTACCCAGTTGAGTTCAGCTTCGAGCATACCTGCTGGTGCATACTTGCCACAAACGACACAGGAGTACGAACAGTAGTCCGGCCAACAACGCACGAGTATCGGTGCGACATCCTAGAAAGCGAAGTAGTCCCCCTAGCGAGGGTAGGACCTATCGACGGCGCGATCGTCACAAGCACCACGTGTAACGTTTCGTTTCGGATGTGAACTCTGACTCATCGGTGATGACTTACGAGTGTCAGAAGTACTTAGTCATGGACTGCGCAGCATCAGTCAGCTGTAGGGATTAGCATGTGATTGTACAAGATGACTCATTCCTAGTAGTAGTTGTATTAGGGTTCGCTCTACTTACGCTAGTGGCTAGTTACGATTCGAGAGGAGCTTTAAAGCTACCTCATACATGTATATAAGGACTCGTACGAAGACCAGGATCCGCATCTTGGTCTTCTTCAAATACCACTTCTTGACTAGTCCTCTACACAAGGGATCCCCCCCTTAGTGAGTTCCCTTCGTCCGGTATATCCTTTAGGATCTCCGTGACTTCCATCGGCCTTCGGCTACCCACGTGTCTGACCAACCGTGTGGACAGTGAACTACCCCCTCGACGCCACGTGCCACCGGGTATACCTCTATCACAACGAACGCGTCGCCAAGCCGTTTCATCAAATCTACGTCGTCGATCACGAGTCGTGGGACGAACTCAGAGTTGTCAGTTCCCCACCAATCTACCTTCCGCTGGGAGAAGACCTCCACGGGTATCTAGGACCAGAGGAACGTCTATTCCCTCATCCCGTTGACATTCACACTACCTCTGCGAACAGAAACTACTATCTCCCCCGAGGATCAGCACATCAGCTTGCCTAAGTCAGGCAGACGTCCGTGGTAGACGTTACATTAAGACCAAGATCCCATCGTGGCTTATCCTCAAGATCCAAACACGACCACCAAGGACCTTTGGGTCCCCTTCAACCCATACTACATCGACAGACGAGGAGAGCGAAACGTCCCCATCCAATATCTAAAAAACGCCTTCTGGTCGGACGACGCCCAAGACATCGGGTACGCCGCCAAATATAAGAAACAAAGCTACCCGATCGAATTCAACTTCGACCGCCTCTGCTGGGTCGAACTCAAGTGGGATCACGCCACAGACAAATACAAAGCCGTCCAACCCACACACGACGTACTCCAGTGCAATATCCTTGCAAGCAGCGTCACCACAAGAGATCAGTGGGGTCCCATTGACGGAAGACCGACAGAAGAAGAACACGCACGATCGCCAACACCAAAAACACCGGCCCCATCCCCTTCGCTCAAAAGCAACCCAGAAGAAATACACGTGCTCGGAGAAGAGGAAACACACGAAGAAGTAATCCTCGAAGCATTAGCTGAGCAGATTCCCACCTTATCCATACCACGTATGGCAACCATTACCGAAGCAGAAACGAAAGCACGCACGGCCTTCATGGGGGATATTAACCCCGAAACAGGGCACCGAAAGGAACAACCCGGAGGAGGAGGCGAGGACCCTCACGGAGGAGGAGACGAAGGAGACGGAGACCCTCCATCGGGATGGCCGCTGGGAATACCAAGCGCAAACCCAATGCAACGAGCAGAGAAGTTCTTCGGAAAAGAACCTACGGTATTCACGGGAGACCGTACCAAAGCAGCTGAGTTTTACACCCAATGGACACTATTCACGAACTTAAATGATGAAAACGCGATCATCCAAACTCCATACCGCAAGGCAATGCTCTTCCTCACCTACTTCCAAGGCCCCCTTGTCAACGAGTGGATCCTCTCCACTTCCGAATGGCTAAAACAAGAGAGACGCAGACTAGGCCCCCTAGATGAATGGCTATGGGAAGCCGTAGCAGGAGGATTCAAGAGACAATTCACCGACACCCTAGAGGAGGAGAAAGCACGCCAAGAACTCCGCGCTGGAATCAAGATGGAAAAAGGGGACATAGACGCCTACATAGCTAAGTTCGAACGTCTAGTCCGCCAGAGCAACTACCAAACCAACACCCCTCTAGTGCTCGACTGCTTCACGGCAGGATTACCCTACGACCTCTACCGCAACTCGTATCAGTTCCACAGCCCCAGCACCTACGCCCAATGGAAAGCAGCGGCCATAGAACAACAAAAGCGCTGGATCCACATGAACGCCCGGGTCGACAGAAAGAAACCCCAACAAGGGCAAAACCAGGTACAGAATCGCCCACAAGGACAACGTAATGCGCCAATGCGCCCATGGCAAACACCTCAGAAACCAGGGTGGCAGCAGTACCGCAACCACCCCGACGCCATGGACACCACCCCAGGCAGAGTCCGCGCAAGACTCGCGGACGCCGAAGAAGTCCTTGAAACCTGGAAACGGAACCAGCGCGTAGGGACACCGCCCGCCAGAAGACCACAGGGTAGAGGAGTTATTGATGCAAGGGACGTCACCTGCTACACATGTCATAAGAAGGGACACTTCTCACGAGACTGCCCCACTTGGCAACGTCAAGGCCCACAGGTGCGCGGCGCATACATCGAAGAAGTACAGAGCGTACGAGAAGAACCGCTCATCGATCTCGAAGAAGGAAGCGAACGAGGGGCGCGAGCCTCCACCTCCACACCCCAAGACAGAGCAGACGAATGGCTTGAGAGAGTGTCGGGACTAGATGAGGAAGCCAAAGGACTAGTAATGAAGGAGCTGTGGGGAAAGAAGGATTTTCAGGACGCCTAAACCCATCGGCCTGGGTGAGGGCATTAAAAAGTGACTCTGTGTTCATAACGCGCTATCATTCTATGCATGTTCCAGTTTCGACTCGCACAAGTCACTTCATGGCCGACAAAAGAGCTCTGGTAGACTCCGGAGCCACCAACAACTTCATACACCCCGCATTCGTCAGAAAAATGGGTATCGGGTCAAACGAACTAGACCGACACCGAAACATCTGGAATATCGACGGAACACACAACAAATCGGGAAAGATCACCCACTACGTAGACCTCGACATCCAAACCAAAGGGGAAAAGAAGATTATGAGATTCCTCATCACCGATGTAGGAGGAGAAGACTTGATCCTTGGATATCCATGGCTCGCAACCTTCCAACCAACAATCCAATGGGCCAGCGCGACCCTCAAAGCAGATGAGTACCCAATCATTATACGAACCACAAATCCCACTCGTAAAAGCATAGACCCGGTAATCGCAAAAGCAGTCGTACGCGCCGCCTTAACCAGAGTCATCGACGAAGAAAAAGAAGAAATCGTCCAACAACTCGAACGAGAGTGCTCACTACAAGGAGCAAAGGTAGAAGAAGACAGAGAGGGAATTCACCTACGAGCCACCACCTCAACAAACCTAGCAATCGAGGCGCTACAACACACACAGAAGACAGAAGTCCCGGAGGAATACAGAAGACACGCCAAAGTATTCAGCGAAGAGGAATCCTACCGACTCCCTTCCTCGAAACCATGGGACCACGCCATAGACCTCAAACCAAACACACCCAGCGCCATCGACTGCAAGGTCTACCCAATGAACCAAGCAGAGGACCAAGCCCTCAAAGAATTCCTAGACGAACAAATGGCAAAAGGATATATCCGACCGTCGAAATCCCAGTACGCATCCCCCTTCTTCTTCATCAAAAAGAAGGACGGAAAACTACGCCCAGTACAGGATTACCGAAAACTCAACGAGTGGACCATACGCAATCAATACCCACTCCCACTCATCCCAGAACTCATCTCGGACTTAAGCGGCGCCTCGATATTCTCCAAGTTCGACGTCCGCTGGGGATACAACAATATACTGATCAAGGACGGCGACCAGCCCAAAGCCGCGTTCAAAACACGCTATGGGCTGTACGAACCACTAGTAATGTTCTTCGGACTTACCAACTCCCCGGCAACGTTTCAAGCAATAATGAACATCATCCTGAAACCCGTCATTGACTACTGGGAGCAACGGGGAACGATCATACGGGTGTATATGGACGACATTGCAGTCGCCTCGAACAATATGGAGGACCACATTGCAGCAATACACGACATCCTGGACGTACTGGAAATCAACGACCTATTCCTCAAACCGGAGAAATGTATCTTCCACGCTCCGCGCATCGATTACCTGGGGGTAATCATTGAAAAGGGGGTGACTCGCATGGACCCCATCAAAATTTCGGGCATCAGAGACTGGCCTACCCCCACCTCCGTAAAACAGGTACGATCATTCTTGGGGTTCTGCAACTTCTACCGCGCTTTCATTCGAAATTTTGCCACATACGCACAACCACTCAACCGTCTAACAAGAAAAGACACGACATGGCAATGGGGAGTCGAGGAACAAGCAGCACTGGACAAACTCAAAGCACTCGTTACAACGGAACCAGTACTGGCACACCCAAAACTCGACAAACAATTCGAACTTGAAGTCGACGCCTCAGGATTCGCCGTAGGAGCAGTATTACTACAGAAAGGAGAGGACAACAAGAAACACCCCATCGCCTATTACTCCAACACCCTCAATGCAGCGGAAAGAAACTACGACATCTACGACCTAGAGCTATTGGCGATCGTAAAAGCCCTTCGAAACTGGCGACAATACCTGGCTGGATCCCCGCACAAGATCAAAGTGTTCTCGGACCACATGAACCTACAGTATTGGAGGTCCCCCCAGAAGATTAGCAGACGCGTGGCACGGGAAGTACTGGAACTTTCCGAATATGACATTGAGATTCACCACATCAAAGGAACCGCGAACGGCCGCGCGGACGCCCTGTCAAGACGCCCTGACTATGACCAAGGAGAAAGGGACAACGAACAAGTGACAGTTCTCCCCGATGACGTATTCGTAAGAGCGGCCACAATGGACACCACGGAAGACCCCCTACGCCTAGCCAAAGTCATTCCAGTAACGGAAATGGAGCCAACACTACCCATATACAGACAGAACGAAGACACGATACGCAAATGGGTAGACCCCCACGGGCTCAAAAAGATAGAAGGCACATGGTACAAGGAGGGAAGACGCGTAGTCACCTCAGGACCCCACCATCACACGGACCTCATCAAGGCACACCACGACCCACCAGTATACGGACATCCCGGAATCAATCGGACGATACAACTGATGGAACGCCACTACTGGTGGCCTGGCCTACGCAAAGAAGTGATGGACTACGTCAAGGGATGCACCGACTGTCAACGAATCAAGGTCAACACACGACCACAGCGCGCAGCACTGCAACCCATCTACCCCAAATCGGAAGCTATGCCGTTCGAAACCATAGCCCTTGATTTCATCACTAAACTCCCCGTGGCACAGGAATGCGATTCGATCCTCACAATAACGGATCACGACTGCACGAAAATGGCCTTATTCATTCCCTGTCAAGAAGAGATAACGGCAGAAGGAACAGCCGCCCTGTACGTAAAACACGTATTCCCGCGATTCGGATTACCCTCCAAAATAATCAGTGACAGAGACCCCCGCTTCGCGTCCAAGTTCACACGCGAACTATGCCTGATACTAGGGATCCAGCAGAACATCTCGACTGCATATCACCCGCGAACAGACGGACAGTCAGAACGCACCAACCAATGGCTAGAACAGTACCTCCGTTTCTGGGTCAATGAGCGACAGGACAACTGGATCCACTACTTACCCATGGCGGAATTCACCCACAACCAATGGCCCCACGAAGCAACCAAGCAATCTCCCTTCAGTTTACTAATGGGGTACAACCCGCGCGCGGACTGGACAGATCGACCGTCCCCTATCCCACAAGTAGCACTCAGGGTCAAACAATTCAAAGAGGCACGAAAGCGCGCCCAGGAACTGATGATCAAAGCGCAGCAGCGATGGGTACAGAACAAAGATACGCCCAAGTACCAAGTCGGAGATCAAGTATGGCTAGAAGGACGCCACCTCCGGACCAACCAGCCAACCGCAAAGCTTGCGCCCAGAAGACATGGCCCGTTCAGGGTAACCCAGGTGATGTCCGCAGTCAATTACCGCCTAGAACTTCCCACGCAGTGGAGCATCCATCCAGTGTTCCACGTAGACCTTCTGACCCCGTATCGCGAAACGCCCACGCACGGACCAAACTATCAACGCCCACCTCCGGATCTAGTAGGAGGCGAAGAAGAATATGAGGTCGAGAAGATTCTAGACTCTCGGAAGTTCGGCCGCAGTCGCAAATTGCAATACCTTGTCAAATGGAAAGGCTACCCTGACTCGGACAACCAGTGGGTCTCCAAGGATGACGTATTTGCCGATGAAGCCGTACGAAGTTCAAACAATCAAACCCCGCCAGCGAGACACATATAAGCAGGGGCATAACCCAAGAGACGTCTTCATCCCCCTCTCTCACACATCGCCTCACTCATGTCCCACACCCCAGTAACCATCCTCTACATCGCCGACGATGCAATCCCAGTACGGACTGTACAATCCACACCATCGTCACCCCTGCAGATTCCCCTCTCCTTTCAACCAGGAAGAGACGATCTTCCTTCCACCGAGGCATCCCCACTTCCTTCGCCGTCCCCCACTCTTTATTCCAGCTCCCTCGCGGACAGTTATGTCCCGACGAGACCGCAAACACCAGCACCCAGCGACGACGGTCTCGGAGTTGGGGACAGCCACCTCCCCGGAGACCCCTACGACCCGGCGGAACACCTGTCGCCGCATCCGTATCTACGTTACGCCACCCATCTCACCACGACGCACTCGGAAACCCCCCCGCTATGCGGAACCACGGGGGAAGTACTCACCGCGCCGCCGATGGCTCGACCCACGCTACGAGTCCATCCGGAACAGGAACAAAGCCCGATTCCCCGATGCGGCATGGAGACGCCTCCACCCACGGGGTTCCATCACAACAGGGGAGCCCATTATATTCCCTTCCCTATCAGAGACGCTCACGAACATCTTTGGCCGGCCCGCTTTACTCAACTCATTCTCACCGCCGACCCCTTTGTCCTCGCCTACCGACGAGGGACCGACCAGCAGTATGGGAAGCCCGTTCACGCCACTTCCCAGTGCCTATCAAACCCGCCAGTGTACACCGACGACGACCTAGTCTTCCTCGATGCGGAAAGCGGGCTGCGTCAGTCCGTAGACCGCGCCCTCCTCGAAATCCAAGACCTCACCCTGCTAGCGGAAGTACACCGCTTCCGCAGCATGTGCGCCGGATACGCCGCAAAGGAGAAGGAGGTGCTCCAGAGAGTCCAGGAGCTGGAGCGCATCGGAATAGACCGCAAGTTGAGTGTCATCCGTTTGCAGAGGGCCAATGCGATCGAGAGGATCGAGGACCAACGCGATGGAATAGGCCACGGTCGCACGCTGGCACAGAAGACCACCGAACACCTCTAGGAGCGTCGAGCTGGGGCTCGAAGTCTGAAAAGGGGGTGATGTAACGTTTCGTTTCGGATGTGAACTCTGACTCATCGGTGATGACTTACGAGTGTCAGAAGTACTTAGTCATGGACTGCGCAGCATCAGTCAGCTGTAGGGATTAGCATGTGATTGTACAAGATGACTCATTCCTAGTAGTAGTTGTATTAGGGTTCGCTCTACTTACGCTAGTGGCTAGTTACGATTCGAGAGGAGCTTTAAAGCTACCTCATACATGTATATAAGGACTCGTACGAAGACCAGGATCCGCATCTTGGTCTTCTTCAAATACCACTTCTTGACTAGTCCTCTACACAAGGGATCCCCCCCTTAGTGAGTTCCCTTCGTCCGGTATATCCTTTAGGATCTCCGTGACTTCCATCGGCCTTCGGCTACCCACGTGTCTGACCAACCGTGTGGACAGTGAACTACCCCCTCGACGCCACGTGCCACCGGGTATACCTCTATCACAACGAACGCGTCGCCAAGCCGTTTCATCAAATCTACGTCGTCGATCACGAGTCGTGGGACGAACTCAGAGTTGTCAGTTCCCCACCAATCTACCTTCCGCTGGGAGAAGACCTCCACGGGTATCTAGGACCAGAGGAACGTCTATTCCCTCATCCCGTTGACATTCACACTACCTCCGCGAACAGAAACTACTATCTCCCCCGAGGATCAGCACATCAGCTTGCCTAAGTCAGGCAGACGTCCGTGGTAGACGTTACACCACGGAAGAAGGAGACTCTGGGTCGGAACAAAGCGACGAAGAGTCCGAAGAAGACCACCTCTCACAGGTAAACGCAGAGGAACAGGAAGAACTCACCAACCTAGCAAACCGAGCTGCAGGGATTACACTCAACGAAGCACCACAAGCTGAGCACATAGTGATTCACCCACCAGACGAGATGACAACCACACAGTTAGAACCAACGTACGCGCTTCAGGTAGACCCCATACAACAACCACACGACGGAGTCCCCGAAGACCTACTCCCTATCCATCCAGACACGGGGCATCGGATGACTGCAGACGACGCAGCTCTGATGAGAGCCATCGGACCTGATGAACCCGACCCTCCCGAAGGAGGAGGACCACCCGGAAGAGGCCCAGGAAGAGGCTACCCACAAGGAGGAGGAGGTGGAGGACACGGAGGCGGAGGAGGACCACCTGGAGGAGGCGGATTCCCGGGGGTAGGTCCCATCGGCAATCAGCCTCGGTCATCAGACAGGCTCCAAGGTAACACGCCCATGGTCTTCAACGGCGACCGCACCAAGGCCCTGCAGTTCAGGGCGCAGTGGAACCTTTACCAAGGAATTAACAGCACGAGTGACATTATGCGTAACTACTACCGCCGATCACTCCTCTTCCTCGGCTACATCCAGGGAGACCTAGTCAACGAATGGGTGATGTACATGACTGACTGGCTAATGCGCCAGACAGAAGCCGGATTTCCCGAACACACTCGACGCCTCTGGGAAGAAACCCTCCGCGCCTTCACCAGAAGATTTTCAAACACCATGGAAAAGGAACAAGCACAGGCAGAACTACGCAAAGGGGTCCACATGAAGGACGGAGACATTGACAGCTATGTAGCCACCTTTGAACGCCTTGCTCGACAAGCTGACTACAACCTCGACGCCCCTCAAACGATAGATCTATTCACGGCAGGACTGCCAAAGGGGCTGTTCACCAAGGTATACGAACAATACGAACCCGCTACGTTCGAGGCATGGAAACAAGCGGCGATGAAGAAACAGCAGCAGTATCTGCACCTACAGGCACGTCTCAATTCGATAAAGCCATCCACTCCAAAAACTACTCCACGTCCCAGTGCTTGGGGACCCCCACAGAGCGGGTGGGCTCCGAGAAACCTGCCCCACCAGCAGAACCCCAACGCCATGGACACCTCGGCGGATCGAACAAGGGCACGAGGAGTAGAAACCGAAGGCACCCAGGGAAGACTCGCCGGAGCCGAATTCATACTCGGCAACCAACAGCGGCCACCCTACCCGCCCAGGGGGGGCCCCAGAACGCGAGGCAGAGGAAG
>JAKELH010000381.1:0-74696 GCA_021525015.1 Lactarius pseudohatsudake
TACTGACTGACTCAGCAAAAGCCCTGGCTTAAGCCAAAGCCAGGCCGGGCCAAGCCCAAGCCAACCTCTAGGGCCTGGCCTATGATTTTGTGAAGCCCAGGCCCTCTCAAGCCAGGCCAAAGCCGGGGCTTTCAGGCCAAGCCTGAGCCGGCAAATCACTAGCCGCGGGTGAAGGACTGTCCAATAACATAGCATTAGGAACAATCAAAACGAAATATACAACGACTTACTCATGGCAATGCGGTAAACCTCGGACTGGTCCGTCTTGTCATAATACCGGTTGATCGCGTTCTTCCCAACGACTAGAGAAGCACGGATAGGAAGAGAAAACTGTTGGGAATCAGATGCAGTGGAGAGGGCTTTGTCAATGTGGTCCATTGTGGGAATAACAGTGGCAAGATTTGGGGTTCCCCGAGAGAAGAAAAGTGTCGCGTCCTTAAATATCTTCGAGAAAGTGATTTAGCAATGAAAAAGAATAAAAACGTGAGGATATACCTTCAAAATGACCTTGAGTTCTTCTGCAATACCCCACTCTACAGGGGATAACTCATATTTCCAGAGGTCAAGGTCGCGCACTGCAGTCATTGCATCAATTGCAGGGCGAAATTCAAGTGCAAAATTGAGCATATCAAATGTCAAGTTCCACCGAGTCGACACATCTCGAGGCATCATACGACGAGGGAGACGACAAGAGGCCAGGATGGTGTACCACTGTGGGAGGAGTTTGGTTGTCAAATTCTTCACTGCATACACAAACCTGCGCAACTTGCGTTCCGAGTTAGTAAACAATAGCTGAGAAAAGGTCATGTGACTACCTTAGTCAACATCGACCGCACTGGCTGGATGCCCAAGTCGATCTCGTTCCTTCGCTCCTCTGACAATCCATCGTGAATATTGATCCACCTGTCCAGTGATGGATCGTCATCCTCTCTCTCCTCTTGGGCATTGTATTCCTGCTCCTCATCATCAAGCCCGTCTGCTAGGTCAGCAAGTGTTTGTGCCGCCTCGTCCATTACCTCGCCATTCTTGGCTTTTGGAATGTCAAATTGCTTGATGATAGACTTTGCCGTGATGCTGAGAATATGAAGAAAGCATCTCGTTTGATTTGCAGAGCCAGGGAAGCTGTCAAGGAGCACGCTAAGGTGATCAATCATAGTGTCGTTGCTGGATGCGTTGTCCGCAGTAACGCTCAGTATCTGCCCAATAAGGTGAGTATAATGTTTTATTGTCCTAAATAAATATACTGACCTTGTCGCCGATCCCGAAGTTGTTTAGAACCTTGGCAAATGAGTGCGCAAGGTTGGCACCCGTATGCGATTTCGGCACATCGACAATGTCCAGGAGCATTGCCACTGGCTTACCATCACGCTCAAAATGGACGGTAGTAGCGACGAATGCCATGTGATTCTGCGAGGTCCATGCATCAGTGGCAAAGCTTAGTTTGCCGTCGTATTCCTGGCGTCTTAGGTGAGTATACAATCTATACTCTGTAAGTTCTACTTACTTGCAACATGTTAGCGATCCGCCCACGAACGTGCACGAAGGCATTTTTTACATCGCGTGACAGGGTCCTATCCGATGGAATATAGTATTCCGGTCTCCCGGTCTTCATAAGGGTGCGGAATCCACAATCATTTACGATCACAAATGGCCGCTTACTCTCTGCGACCCAACGGACGAACTCAACACTGATAATGTTTAGTTCAGCCACCCATCCCCAAGCCCAGAAGGAAGACATACCGTGTTTCCACCTTGGTATGTTGGCAGTGACTGTAAGTGACAGTTCCTTTGGCCACGCGTTGAAAAGCCGAGGTGATTGACCCATCAAAGCTTCGATCTTTTCCTAGAGCCTTACGAGCGGTCTTCACATCATGCGTGGCATCAGCTGCGGCCACTGCCTCTTCGCCCCAGCAAGCTTTAGCATGTCGGCGCAGATTGCTTGTTGACTTTGCATCCCCCTTGTCAAGGAACCGCCGAATGAATCAGGAACGGCAACTCCAAGTGGCGCACTCAAATACATGGGCCTTCCGGCCATTGACATACTCAATTGCTGGAGTGGGCTTAAAGAACACGTAAATTGGTGTGTCCCACTCTTTGGATAGTCGCTCTGTGGGCTTATCAGTACTATGCAGCAGATCACCGAAAGCAAACGCAACACTACCGAGCTCAGTGTCGTCGTCCTCAATCACCTCCACAGAGGAGTCGTCCGATATATCGATCGCATCAGGCGTGGTCTTCTGTGACGCAGCGTCACTGTCATCGCTTTCATCAGCACGTTCGGAGGCAGGGAGTTGGGCACAGGGAGGAGGGCTAGGATCCGCAACGGGTGGAGTAGCAGTGGTAGTCGTCGTCGATGTAGCTTTCTTTTGTTTTTTGAGAAGGGGATCACCGTTTTCTGTGACACGTTTGGTGGGTCTTCGCTTGCGCGTACCTTTGGTGAACTTGGAAGACATTGCTGGCAAAGTAGAGTGTACACACGAGGACAGGGAGGCGTGAACGGTGTATATTGATGGGGTAAATCAAGGAGCTTTAAGTACGATAGTTACAGTGCTATGTCCTACCTATGGAATTAACAATGACCACCGGACTGCGCAGTAAACGGGAAAAAAAAAAAGAGCAACTGATAGCGAAGTCAGAATGGGGACAACGCCGGCCACTTTGCCATGGTAAAAAGAAGGGGTAGGACCAGGAAAGGAATAGTGTACTAGAGACGAGACACGAAAGGTATTGAACAAGACAGAAAGACCGATCTGACCGGTCAAGTCCTATTCAGCTGTTTAAAAAAAAGGCAGAAAAAAGTGCACGGTGCGCACCAAATGCAGGATAGACAGAAAGCGGCGATATTGAGGGACAGTTTGAGTAGCCAGTCTTGCAGCACGGCTTGCGGCATGGCGCGCTTGAGGGGAGGGACAAGGAACGAGGGTGGTCCATGGTCGGCGACAGACAGGCTATGAGACAGCCAGAAATATTGGCTGCGGCGCGGCTTGTGGGACGGCACACTTGAGATGAAACTCGTGAAATGGGGGTGGGTGGATCCAAAGCAACAAAGGCAAGTGCAGCCAGTCTGCAGCCCAAATTGTGGAATGGCATGTGTGAAAAAAATTGGGCAGAAGTGCTGGAATATGGAGGCAATGCTCAAGGAGTGGGTCGAGCGAGACAGCAGAAAAAAGGCATGTACCCACGGGTACCCGTACCACGGGTACGGGTTTGGTGTGGGTTGGGAAACGGCTACCCTGACCCATACCCAGCAAACGCGTACCCGTGACCCGTACGGGTTTTGCCGACCCGTGTCGATCCCTAACGACAAAGAATGAGCGCGCGCACGCCAGCATCACCTACAGCGAGGTACGCGTTTGCAAACTCTGCGTCCCCCATCACACACTCCACTACGCTGACGAGCTCGAAGCGGGTGAGCCCTTCGTCTTTTTCGATAGCCTTGATGGCAATGACTTGAGGGGTATTGAGCTTGGCCGTCGCCGCTGCGTGCACTGAATCTGCCACATCGCGCATCGATGACGAGACTTTTTTTTTTTTTTTTTGGAAGGCGTTTTATTTCAAGCGTGCTACATAGTGTAACTACTTAAAATAATGTCAGACAGCAGGAGAAAAAAATGGGTTTCAGCCCTGTCTGACGCGCTGTAGCCGGGCCGGAGCCCGGGTGTGAGGCGAAATCCGAAATTTATGCACACCCCTTGGTGTAGGGGTAGTGTGGGGCTCAGAGCACGGGGCCTCCGTCGGGCAAGGCGTGGCGTGCTCTCCTACCCACTAAAACCTCACGGTTGTGGATCCAGTTGTGGGGGGGATCCTGGTGCTTCGTTAGTAATTTTTCCCAGGTTTCTTTGATTAGGTTTGTGAAGGGCTTTTCGCGTTTGATTTTAGTCGCCGCTATTTTGTCTTCGGTTAGTCTCCGGTTTATCGCTTTGACCCATCTTGCCTCGGTTTCGTTGTCGTTCTGCTGTTTTCCTTGTATGACCCTCTCGCATCTTAGGACCCAGATTAGGTGGGCCGCTTCAGAGATCAGTATTTGGAGGAGTCTGGTTGCGCCTTTCCTTCCTGTCCGGGCTAGCGGTGGGTCTCCTGGCCTTCTTTCGGGGATTATGGGTTGAGGGCCTGTCAAGTTTCCACAGCCTAGGATGATGCCGAGGTTGATCTCTGGCCATCTGGGGGAGTCGTGTGGCCATGCTTCCTTTGCGAGGGTCCACGTTTTGTTGGCGGCGCCCGCTGCGCATGTGGTTAGGATGTGCTCCATCGATTCGGTGGCGTTGCATGCTTCGCATATCCCTCGTTGTTCGAAATTGGGGATGTGTTGCCATACTTCCCCTATCATCATGGTGTTGTGGATGGCTTTGAATAGGAATTGTTGGACTCTCGTGTGGATGGTGCGTCTTCGTAGGCTTTCCCATATGGCTTTATCGGTCTCTAGTGAGTTTTGGTATGTGTTGATCGCTTGTCTTATAGTCTCAAGGTTTCTGTTCGTTGTCGCGCGGGGAGGGGGGGGGGGATCGATCTAGTATGCCTCTGTAGGCGACGGCTTGGGTGAGTGCTGCTAGTTTTGCTCCTTGTAGGTCGTACTCTTTTGGGATGTCGAGGGATAGGTTGTCTGTCTCGTCTTTGTTTGCGCCTTCCTTTGCGAGTTTGTCGCATTCCTCGTTTCCTCGGTTCCCCTGGTGTCCTTTGACCCACTGGAAGGCGGTGGTCGCGGATCTTCTTTTTAGGAGGTATGCGGCGCGTTTGAAGAATATGGCGTTTTCTACTCCTATCCATCCGTTGTCTTCCCAGGTTTTCAGGTGTTTCGTTAGGCCGTCGATCACATATCGTGAGTCGGTGATTATGGTCAGTGGGCAAAAGTTGGGAAAGGAGTTGATTGCTTCGATTGCTGCTACTAATTCTCCGATTTGGTTAGATTGTTTCGCCCCTGGGACCCTTATGGCAGCGTTTCTCCCGTGGTTTGGGTTTATCCATATACCCCCTCCGCACCTCGCGTTCGCTTTTCCGTTGTTCCAGCAGGCGCCATCGGTATAGATTTCGATTTTTGGGGGTTCAGGTTGAGTCCACGCGCGTAGAATCTACATGCGGATATGGGCGGTGGGTGTTCCGAGTTCGTGAATATTCTGAAACATTCCGCAACGTTGTCTTTGCAGGTTATCGATGGGTCAAATAAGATTTCTTTGTTGTCGCGTCTCGCTAGGACGTTGTTGGCTTTCCTTCGGTGCGTTAGGGACAGGTTGTCGTGTTGTTCTCCGATCTGGAGGGGATTATATTTCGGGGCGATTTCATGTATTCTCGTCATGGCCTCTTTTGCGCATGCGTGTGGGTTCTCACAGCCTCCTGTTTTCTCCTGGGAGCACGCGGTGCATGTGCATGCGGGCGTCGGGGTGTGTGTTCCGTCTCTTTGTCTCTCTTCTAAGTTTTTGACCATTTTTACTAGTTGCGCGACGGTCTTGATGTTGTGCTTCCTTAGTAGACATCGTGACGTTGCGTTGGTCATTGGGCGTGGTCTGGCGAATGGGTGGTACCATGCGGGTAGTTTCATGCGGAGTTCTGTCGACAGGCGGATTGCTGCTAGGTTGGTGTTGTATTTTTTCGCTGTGTTGAGCATTCTGATGTTATGGGCTCCTAGGGTTGCGGCGCGAGGGCCTTTGGAGGGTGGTCTCCATGATTGTGTAAAGGTGTTGGCGCGTGCGATTGCGGATGTTCCGGGTGGGGCTGCCGCGTTTATTAGGATGTCTGTGACTATTGCCCAGGCTGGGCGGGAGGGGGTTAGGTTCAGGTACACTTTTAGCCATATGATTTCTATCGCTTCGTTTCGGGCCTTGATATTGAGGATTTTTAGGCCGCCTTCTTCGAGTGGTTTGTATAGGTGTTCGAGGGCGATTCTTGGGGACGTATTCTGGTCCCATATGAAGTCTCGGATCATTTTGGTTAACGCTTCCTCGATGTGGGTTGGCATGCCTTGGGCTTTCGCCATAAATTGGGTGTGTCCACCGATTATGGCCTGTATTATCAGGCGTTTACCGTATAACGTCGGGTGTGTTCTGAGCCATCTTTTGAGTTTTTTCCTTATCTTGTCAAGGGCTATCTCCCACGGTGTCAGGTCATTTGTTTTGTTGCCTATCCAGGCCCCTAGAGATCTCACCGCTTCTCCGTCTTTTGCTATGTGAATTTGTTCGCTTAGTTGGGATTGGTCCTGTGGGTTTATTTTCCGCGTGGTGACTACAGTGAGTCTGTGGGTCTCGGTTCCGATTGGGATTATTTCCGTTTTTTCTATGTTGAACTTGGCTCCGGATGCTTCACACCAGTCTTTTAGGATTGGCTCAATTTTGTCAAATTTATCATTTTCGCTCAGGTATAGTGTCGTATCATCCGCGAACATGTTGACTATTAGTTTTTCCTCTAGACCTGGGATGGATATGCCGTGTATTCCTGGGTCATTCCTTAGCTTGCATGCTAGTGGTTCGATGGCGAGGTCGAAGAGTGCGCATGATAGAGGGTCGCCCTGGCGGACGCCGCGTGAGACTTGGAATGGGGAGCTGAATACCCCGTTTATTGCGACTTTTCGTGTGGGCATGTTGGTAGAGGGCTTTTACGGTTTTGATGAAGGGGAGCGGGAGGTTGAAGGCTTCCAGTGTCTTCCAGAGGTAGTCGTGTCGTATTTTGTCGTATGCTTTTTCTTGGTCTAGGGCCACAATTGAGCCGTTTTCTTCCATTACTTCGGCGTAGTTAATTATCGTTTTTGCTAATCGGATGTGGTCGAATATCGATCTTTTGGGTATGAATCCAGCTTGGTTCGGGTGGACTAGCAAGTGTATTGGCTTCATTAGTTGGACGGCGAGCACTTTTGTTAGTAATTTGTAGTCCGTGTTTAGTAGTGTTATCGGTCGGTAGTTACTTATTTCAGTTGGGTCTTTTTTCTTATATATCGGGCACATCCATCCATCAGCAAACCCGGTTCTTTCGTCTACTCCGTGTTCTTGGATGTCTCGGAAGACTTTGGTCAGTGCTCCTACTATGTCAAAGCCGGTTCTATTTAATAGTTTTGCGTTCGTGAAGCGGGTGTTTAGGGCTTTCCAGAGTTCATATGGGCATCCGTCCAACCCGGTCGCGGACCCGTTTTTCGCCAGTTGTAGGGCATTTTCTACATGTTCGGGTGTTATTTCCCAGTTCGATTCGTCGTTCGATGTGGCTGGTATTTTCTGGGAGTTCGGGATCTCGTTCAGGGATTTTTGGGTTGCTTGGTGGTGTTCTGGTGAGTTCGTCTCTAGTATGATCCCGTCTTGTTGTAGGTCGTGGTGGTAGTTCCGGGCTAGCTCTACCATTTTCCGGGTCTCCCTTACGTAGGTCGGGGGGTTTGAGTTTGGTATCTTTAGGCGGTATATGAGGTCTCTCGGCTTGCGGTCTTTGTTGATGGCTGACCACGCCCCGCCTAGTTTCTCTCCCTGGAATGCTAGGGTTGCTCTGGTGTCGTCCTTTAGGTCACGCGCTCGGATTTTTTCTAGGTGTGCTAGTTCGCTCGCCAGGAAGGCCTCGTTACTTTGGACGTTTTCGTCTAAGTCTAGGTCCGGGTGGTTTGTTATTTGGTGTAAGTCATTTTTTAGATGTTCGATTCGTTTGGATATTTTGGCCTTAGATTCCTTGCAGCGTTTTTTCATTACGTCCGTGACGTCTTGTTTGTAGGCGTGCCAGAGGGTTTGGGGGTTGGCGGTTTCTCTGTTCGTGTTATTTCTCTCAATCGCCTTGAGGTTATCTTGGAGGCTAATGCCTTTCTTTTCTGCATCGTCCATGGTCATTTTATCATCTAGCGCGGCGAGTTGCATTGTCCATCTTCCATTTCCGATGTGGGGTGCGTCGGCTGGAGCGTACTTGGTCATGACGAGCCAGTGGTCTGTCGGTACGGCAGTTTGGATGTTTTTCCAGTCAAAGGTGTGTTTTGTTGTGGCGCTTGATGCGTAGATTCGGTCGAGTCGCGATTTAACCTGGTGTCCGTTGTTGTTTGCACGGTATGTGAAGCATCTATCGTGTGGGAAGGCGTGTCTCCAGGCGTCTTGGAGGTCTAGGCTGTGGCGTAGGTTGCGCAGTGCCTCTACAGCGTTTAGGTCATCTGCTCGAGCGGGGGCCCTGTCGATGGGTTCTTCGGTTACATTGAAATCTCCCATCAAGAAATCGGGGCGTCGGATGTTGTAGGATCGTCGTTTGGCCTCAAGCTGCGTCCAGAATGTTTTGTGGTCGGTTCTATTGTTTGGTGCGTATACGTTTATCAGTACCGCTTCTTCGTTTTCACGCCATTTAATCTTTAGTGCCTGTGCACGGCCTTTTATCAGTTCGCACATTGATATTTCTTTCGGTGCAATGAGGTTTTTGTTGATTACGAAGGCGACTCCCGCGGTGGCTCGAGGGTTTGTTGGGTCTTGGGAGTTAAGGATGGTCAGCTTTTTCCCGAAGCATGTGTTGAGGTCTCGGATGAGCGATGGGTCAAGGTGCATTTCTTGGAGTGCTAGTATTGCGATTTTGTGGTCGCTTATGGTGCGGTTTATGGTTGACCATTTTTCAATGCCGGTCATGTTGTTTGCAGGGGCTGTGAAGCCATTCATATTCAGGGTAGCTATGTTTATATTCGCTCTACGGTTTTGTTTTTTCTGGGTCTGATTACGGTCCCTTGGTGTAGGGGGGTACTGGTGTGTACCGTTTATGGCTCTGTCGTCACGGGCCGCGCGGGGGTCCCTTTGGCCAGAAGGGGAGTTGGGAGCCAGGGGGGGGATGTTCGTATGGGACATCTTGGGTGGTCGGTTTTGTTTCGTGGCTTAAGTATTTTTTCGTTCTTTTTTTTTTTTTTTTTTTTTTTTTTTTGGGTTTGTCACGGTTGGTATTGTCGGGGTTTTCTTTTTTTATTAGATCGTCTACGGACTGTGTACTAGTTTACTGTTTTTTGGTTTAGACATAGGGTTATTTATGAGATTGTAGTTAGTTTTATCTGATGCGGGCCCCTGTGCCAAAGGTCCTGCTGCTCCTTCGTCCTGCGTTTTCAGTGTTAGGCCGTTTTGAGGGGCCAGTTCCATCCGGGGGTATCAGGGAAGGGGCATAGGCCTCTGGGGTGGTCGGCACCGTGGCAGACGCCGCAGTGGTAGGGGGACGCGTCGGTGATTCCGTAGCCCTGCATGTGGGCATGGTATTCACGGGTGACGAGGTACTCACGGAGGCGGATCCAGACTTCGTCGATGGGAATGGCGCTGCTGTCGGCAGTAGATGTTGAAGCGGGGTACCAGCGTGTCGCCAGCGCGTCGAATGTCGAGTCTTTTGACCCACATGGAGTCAAAGAATAGCCCCAGTGCAGCTTCCGTTCACCCCTCTTTTGTCCTCCGGGACGGCGTTGATGAGGGAGGTGGTATACATTTTCGTGTTGTTGCAGTCCCAGACTTGTTGGATAATAGTAGTGACGGTGCTTTCCAGGTGGGTGGAGAAGCCTCTGATGGAGAAGAGGAAGTTTGGGCAAGGAGGGGAGAAGGGGAGTGTTCGGAAGGTGATGGCGAGGGAGGACCAGACGCCGCGATGGAGGAGGAGCTGCATCTGTTCTTTAGGTGAGGTTGTAAATGAGGAAGACGTTGGGGGGTTGGGGTTTGCCGTTGCTCTCCGCGGCGTTGCCCGGCATGGGCGCCGATACCTCCACCTCCAGCGATTTAGTGATTTCTGATACGGCGGTGAAGATGAGCTCACGAGTTGCTTCATGTGTGGTTGACTTCAGTGCGTCCGCGTCGAAGGGGTGGGCCAGGAGGCCATCAGTTTTTATGGCTCTCCCACTCGGTGATGAGGTCCAGGTCGATGTGCGTGAAGACCGCGGTGGGGTGGGCGTCGTGGACAGGGGGGGAGGGGGCCTGCTGTGTACTTGTCGAGGGCGTTGCGGGGGGTGAATTTGCTGGAGGGGATGTTGTTTCTTCCGGCTGCCGCTTCCAGGCGGCTTTTCGTGGAGGAGGTGTCGAGGATGGGCGGGAGGGAGGGTGGAGGTGGTGGGGCGTCGGAGAGGCCGGGGAAGGTCGGGGGGAAGGGGGCGTTTCTCGCAGGGGGGGTTTGTTCGTCGGCGTGTCTCATGGCGTGGGTACGCGGGACCTGGGCGTCGGGGGTGTCAATGTGGATTAATAGGGGGGTGCGCTTGGCCGAGGGGGGGGCGCGGGAGGGGGTGGCGGGAGGGGTTGGGGAGCTCTCTTGCATAAAGTTTGCAAGCGGGAAGGGGGGGTGGCGTGTTTCCGGGCTCTGAGGCCTGGTATGGGGCGGGGGGGGGCGTAGGAAGGTCCTGCTGGATTACGTCCATAGGGATGGAGAGGGAGGTGATGGCCAGGGTGGGTCTGGGTTTTCTCCTTGCGCGGGGAGGGGGGTCAGCGGCGCATCTGGAGGGGTTTATTAGTTGGGGGTATGGGGTGGTAGGTAGCGTGGGCGTACCCTGGTGTCTAGATCTATTCTTTCGTGCGTCCGCGGTTGCAGCGGCTGGCCCGCTTGCCCTGGCGATGCGCGCAGCCGTCGTGGATTTGACGGGGAGCTCCTTGGGGGTCGCATCTTGGAGGGTTTGGGGGTTGCCGTTGGGAGGTGGTCCCGCGGGTTGTGAGGGGAGGTCAGAGTGGGAGTGGTTCATGGTTGGAGTGGGGGGAATGGGTGTGCTTACCTCGGAGAGGGTGGTATTTAAGGGGGGTCAAGTTGGTGCGTGGGGGGGTTGTTCTGGTCGGGTACGTGGTCGCTTGGTGTGCCTGTCAGGCGTTTGGTCCCTACTTGGTGTAATGCGGTGATTGGGTGGCATGATTCGGTGCGTTGGCCAGGGGCGGACAGGGGGGGTGCGTGGTTGGCGGGGGGATGTGCGTGGTTGGCGGGGGGGATGTGCGTGGTTGGCGGGGGGGATGTGCGTGGTTAGCGGGGGGGGTATGCGTGGTTGGCGGGGGGTGTGTGTGGTTAGCGGGGGGTTGGTGCGTTGGTTAGCTGGGGGTGGTGTGGTGTGGGGGGGGACTTATCTTCGTGTGGTTCTGGGTTGTCTTGGTGACTTTCGTGGTTGGTTTGCTTACTTTGGTTGGGTAGATTTTCTTTTGTTGCGCGGTAGGCGGTTCTTGGTAGGGTGATAGCGGTGTTGGGGTGGGTTGTTTACGTTTTTCGGGTACTTTGTCGTTTGCCTGCTGATTCGTTCCGTGTTGTTCGGTTGGTTTACCTGTCGGTATGGGCTATTGTTTGTGGTTCATGTCTGGTTTAGTTGCGTGTTCTGTCTGTTGTTTGCTTCTGCCTTTGGTTGTTGCTTCCGTTGTTTCGTGCGCTTAGTCTCATTTGTTTCGCTCATTCTTTTTTTTTTTTTTTTTTTTTTTTTTACGCTAGGTTGGGGTGTTTTAACAAGGGGGGGCGTATTTACTCTGCTATTGTGCTTTTGTTTCGCGTTTAGTGTGGTTGGGTGTTGGTTGGGTGGGTGGGCGTTGGTATCCGTGGGCCGTTGCCCATCCCTGCCCAGGTCTGAGACCGTGGGAAAACCCTACCATGGTGGTGGTAGCGGTTCAAGGGACCCCCTCGATGACGAGACATTGGACATCCCTTCACCAGCGGTGACGCGTTGCTTCTTGTCCTTGGTCTTTGGGTCCACGCTCTTGGAGCGTTTGCGCTTGGGGGGTTCAGGGCTTGCGGGCATCTTGATAAGATCGTCGTCCTACAAGCCAATTTGAGATATGAGAAGAATATATCATGTGCACTTACCTCGCTTGTGTCGTATTTGTCTCCTTCGAAGAAGGAGGCCCCGGGCTCCTTGGGTGCGGGGCCAGGGGCGATTGCCTGGTCCAGCGCCAGAACGTCAGTGACACCACGTCGAGAGAGTGGAACACTCACTCCTCCATATGACTCGTTTTCGCCCTTGGATTGGTCGAGGAGCACCGGGTCAATGGGAACCGAAGGCGGAGGGGTAGGAGCTTGTGCGCGTGAACTCCCGGGGGTCTGACCAAATTGGATCGCGTTTGCACCCGTGGCTTGGGTGCCGTCGACAAGTTCCGCGATGTTGTCATATAATGGGAACTGTTTTTTGTTGCGGAACGGCCTCGCTCTCTTGTGGCTCTCGGGCTGTATAGCATATAGTCCAGGTTCAAAATCAAAGGATGATTCACTCACTGCGAGATACGCCTCCCAGACGTCGTCTGTGGCCGTGACAGCTTTCTTCGCATCATCCCAGCCAAATCCCGATAGGCCTCTGAGTTCCTTCACGGTCTCAAATTCTTGCTTGATCTAGAGAGACAGATAAGCGCATGTATCCCACAAAGATGTCACTACGCACCTGCTGCCATCGGTTCTTGATGGACTGGGGGGTCTTTGGGGACCCTCCTGATGTCTTCTCACTGCCCCGAAGGGCGGCCTCGCACGCGGTCCATGTGACTTTTTTGGGGCCATTGTCGCCCCAGTTTGATTTGGCCTTGGAGGCCAGAGTGTGCACTAGAGTCGCCTCGTCGGCTTCAGACCAGCGGTTCATCGCGTCCTTGTCCTTCTTCATTTTGTCTTTGTGAGATGTGGAAGGTGCCAAGGAGCAGGGAGGATGATGAGACACGTAGAACGTGAGAACCGTATTAAGAAGGGGATCGACACGTTGTCGATCGTTGTCGATCGAGAAGTCGGCGATCGGCATGCATGGGAGCTCTCATGGGGGGTGCAATTGACATTGATTTTTGGCAGTGGTGCGGAATGCAGACAACGCAGCCCTGTCAACAATACTCTGTACAACACCTCTACAGTACAGTTCTAATTGCGACGCCGTCTAGTATGTACCATGTAATCGTCCCACATCTCCTGAGCAATCCTTTCTCGACGATTGTTCGCTCTCTGTCTCTCCTGCCGATTTACGTTGCCTTGACGTGCGTCATCCTCGTCTTCTTGAGGATCGTCGTCACCGTCAATTATGTCGGTGGGGTCGTGTATTCGGATGAAATTGTGCAATACTGCCAAGGCGCCCACCAGTTGGGCTTGAGTTTGAATAGAATATTCCTGGGCGACAACCAGGACCTTGAAACACCACTTCATGACTCCAAATATTCGCTCAATGACATTCCTGAGCTGTGCATGACGAAGGTTGAAGAGCTCCTTGTAATTTTGAGGTCTACAATTTATCACATTAGCCCGAAATGAAGTCCATTGAACCATTCACGCAACGTACCTAGTGCCGGCCTGACCCCACTCCTTGAGATGGTACCTAATGTGTAACGCCGTCACTGGCGTTAGTCCGACTTGGACTTTGCAAGGGCATAGAACGACTTAGCGAATGTCACGACTCGTAGAGTCACGTGATAACAACACACGGTCTAGTTAGACACGCGGTCACAAGGGGCACTAGGGCATGATCCACTAGGCGTAAATGACGAAGGACGACTTCCTCTGCTAGAGGCAAGCGAACAATGAACCCGAGAAGGAGAAGGAGCTGAAGGAGAAACGGAAGTGTAGTGACGATTTCAAGAAGACCAAGATGGCATATCTTGGTCTTTGCGGACTACTATTTATACATTAAGGGGGTCGCTTTAAAGCCCCCCTATGAACTCCAAGGCGAGTCGCGTAAGTAGCTCGAACCCTACTACGGCGATACTAGGAATGAGTCATGGTATACTAACATGTGATACCACGACCGCTGACTGCATCTGTAATTGCAGTAGGTGTTCAGAGCTGTTCGGAGCCGTTCAAGGACACTCCAAACAGCTCCGAACAGCTCTGAACACCTACTGCAATTACAGATGTGATACGACAAGTCCGTGACCGATTACTGCTTACGAAGGAGCCACAACCGTACTCGTAAGTGTCCACGACGAGAACCGTTACATCACCCCCTTTTCAGCCGCGATGACCACGGCGCCGAATCGATCCGATGCCCCCCATCCATCCATCCTGCTTTTCTTTGATGCGCGCCATGACGTCTGCCATCTCAAGGCAGAACTTGCTGCGGGCAAGCTCCCCTTTAATCTCGCCGAGCGCCAGGGCGAGGTGATGGAGGTGCTGTTCGACGCGTTCAGCCTCCTGCGTGTACGACCGGAACCTATGCAACTCAGCTTTGGCCGATACGTCCCGCAACTCGTTCACTGCCTTGTCCACCCGATGCCGGTTAGCGTGCCTGTAACGCCGCCACTGGCGCTTAGTCCGACTTGGACTTTGAAAGGGCGTGGTCGACTCAGCGAATCTGGTTCCCTTCGATTGGAGTACACGGCTCTATAAGGCACGTGACTGATAGGAACACTGGGGTTCGATCCACCAGGCTTTACGTCTATTCGACTTGCTTGACCAGAGACAAGCGAGAGTAGGGGAAAGAGGGCTCGCAAAGGAGAGAGAGAATGTGGCTTCTGAAGAAGACCAAGATAGTGAATCTTGGCCTTCGTGTTGTACTACTTATACATGAGAGGGGTGGCTTTCAAGCTCCCCTTTAACCGAGACATCGAGTAGCGTAAGTAGCTCGAACCCTAATACAACTACTACTAGTAATGAGTCACAGTACCACTCCGAACATGTGATACTATGGCTGACTGATACGAAGTCCATGACTAATTACGACTTACTCAGGTAGTCATCACCGTATAGTAAGAGTCCGCAGGCCGTTCCGTGACAGTGCCCTACCGCGAACATGAACAGATCCTCGGGCGCGTAGTGGGGTTTGCCGCGCTCGCGGACCATGGGTTCCGCGTACAGCGGCTTCGAGTAGACCTTGTCGCTGTCATCGACAAGGGCGATGACACGGGGGTTGGCCGCCATCACCACCTGTACGTAGGCGGCTTGGCGCGTAATCCCCTGCGCGTCGGTGATGAGGTAGTGGACAAAGTCGTCCCCTTTGTTGGTCTTGTAGCCCACAGGGGGCTTGCCCGAGCTGCCGAGGCGGTGCTGCAGGCGTATGGTGGGGTGAAGTGGAGGTGCGTCGAGATGGACATCTCCGCGATAAAGGGGGCGACCCAGGGAGTCGCATGTGTAGGGGGTTTCGGTCGGTTCGTCAGAGTCGCGAGTAGTGAGAAGGTCGGGATGCTCAGCTGGGTACCACTCCCTCAACTCAAGCTCGGGCTGCTCGTACACTGCGCCTTCAGCATCGCGGTGAACGCGGCTCGACGCTGCAGGGTCCTCGTTCTCCTTATCACTGCTATCATCATCTGCTCTCCCTTCCACTGTTGCGCGGCCAGCTTCCAGTCCTGTGTACGCATCCACTCCTGCCAACGCAGCGTCACGGGCGTGGGCTTCTTCTTCTTCTGTCCGGTACTCGATTCGTACTGGGAGAGGTCGAGGTGAGGCAGTCTCACTGTCTGGGAGAGCTGCACGAAGCCGATGCACTTCGGCCTCGGTGAGGGGTACGGCGTTGAGGCGTTGTCCTTCTTCAGACATGAGCCAGTAGGTGGCGGGGTTGGTGGTGCCGTCATGATAGGTGGCCGGCAAGATGGAGGCAAGAGCGTCGACAAGCTCTTGGTGGGTGACGGGTCCCGTGTTTCGGGCAACCTCAGAGAGGACATCGGCGGCAGTGGGAAGAGACATGAGTACGGAGGAGAGGAAGCGAATGGGATGTCGCTCCTTGTCGAATTTGCGTCTCCTTTATATGCTTCGTCGATCAGATTTGACTCCACTTGAAGTCCGCTATCGCGTTATCTGCGAACACGTCATCCTTGTTGACCCACTGGTTGTCCGAGTCAGAGTAGCCCTTCCATTGCACAAGGTACTGCAGGCGCTTTCCTCTGCCGAATCGCCAAACGTCTAGAATTTTCTCGACCTCGTATTCCTCTTCTCCGTCTACAAGGTCCGGTGGTGGGCGCTGAAAGTTTTCACCGTGCATGGCTGTTTCTTTGTATGGCATGAGAAGATCGATGTGAAACACTGGGTGAATGCTCCACTGCGTGGGAAGTTCGAGGCGGTACGTGACAGGGGACATCACCTGAGAGATTTGGAAGGGGCCATCTCACCGCGCCGCGAGTTTTGCCATGGGTTGATTGGTGCAGAGGTGACGTCCCTCTAACCAAACGTAGTCTCCTTGTTCAAAACGGGGGGTGTCCTTGTGTTTTACCCATAAGGCCTGGGCCTTCTTCATCAATTCCCGAGCTTCCATCCGTGCTTCTCGGAACTGTTCGAGTCTTTTCGTCACCTGAGGTATGGGCGATGGCTTATCCAACCAATCAGCGCGTGGGTCATATCCCATGAGTAACGAAAAGGGGGACTTCCTTGTCGACTCATGGGGCCAGTTGTTGTGCGCGAATTCCGCTATAGGGAGTAAGGGCACCCAGTTATCTTGCCGTTCGTTGGCCCAGAAGCGTAGATACTGTTCCAGCCACTGATTGGTGCGCTCCGATTGTCCATCGGTGCGTGGAT
The DNA here is from genome assembly GCA_021525015.1 of Lactarius pseudohatsudake. Taxonomy (NCBI): domain Eukaryota; kingdom Fungi; phylum Basidiomycota; class Agaricomycetes; order Russulales; family Russulaceae; genus Lactarius; species Lactarius pseudohatsudake. The sequence goes on from JAKELH010000381.1 coordinate 16,309, forward strand.
GATAAGCGGTCGAGATGTTCTGTTGGATGCCTAAGATGCGGCATAGTTCACGTGTGAACTTTGACGCGAACCGGGGATCTCGGTCGCTGATGATTTTGGATGGTAGTCCGAACCTACGGAACACGTGAGTGATGTACAGGGCGGCCGTTCCCTCTGCTGTTATCTCTTCCCTACAGGGGATGAACATGGACACTTTCGAGCAGTCGTGGTCGGTGATAGTGAGAATAGAGTCTTGTCCTTCTGATTCGGGGAGTTTGGTGATGAAGTCGAGAGCAATGGTCTCGAATGGGTTGGCGTCAGTAGCGGGCGTGATGGGGACGAGGGGAGCACGTATAGGGCGGTTGTTCACCTTGTGTCATTGACAGTCCGCACATCCTTGTACATACTCGCGGACATCGTTCTTCAACTCTGGCCACCAGTACCTTCGTTCCACCAGTCGTATGGTGCGTGCAATCCCAGGGTGTCCGTGTACAGGGGGGTTGTGATGAAGGGAAATGAGTACCCGTTTGTCCGCTTTTGTTCCTGTGATTACTCGTCGACCTTGGCAATACCAGATGCCCTCAATTTCTTTGAGTTGTTGTGGGTCTTTCCAGTAGCGGAGGAGGTACTCATCTTGTGGTGGTTCTTCGGACGGTTCGATTTGTAGGGCGCGTACAAGCACTTGTTCGGGGAGTACGACCACTCCTTCGTTGTCGTTTTCTCCTTGGTCATAGTCGGGTCTCCGGGATAGCACGTCTGCTCGTCCGTTGTTCTTCCCTGGTATGTGGTGAATCTCGAAGTCGTACTCCATGAGTTCGAGTACTTCCCTAGCCACTCGTCTGCTTATCTTTTGCAGACTCTTCCAGTACTGAAGGTTCATGTGGTCTGAGAAGATCTTGATTTTGTGTGGCGATCCTGCTAGGAAAGGCCTCCAGTGTCGCAGAGCTTTGATGATTGCTAGTAGTTCGAGGTCGTAGATGTCATAATTCTGTTCTGCCTCGTTGAGGGTGGAGGAGTAGTATCCGACGGGATGTTGTTTCCCATCGGCCTTCTTCTGCAGTAATACTGCTCCCAGGGCAAATCCAGACGCGTCTACCTCTAGTTCGAATTGGTCTGTGAGCGTCGGGTGCGCGAGTACCGGTTCTTCGGTGACTAGGGTTTTGAGCCTCTGGAAAGCGCGTTCCTCTTCTTCAGTCCATCTCCATTCGGCGTCCTTCCTTGTGAGTTTGTTGAGTGGTCGTGCGTGTGTGGCAAAGCCACAAATGAAGAGTCGGTAAAAATTACAGAAGCCAAGGAAGGAGCGTACGTCACGGACCTTCGTAGGCCGGGGCCAATCGCGAATGCCCGAAATTTTTACTGGGTCCATGCATGTCACCCCCTTTTCAAGGATTACCCCCAGGTAATCCATTCGCGGTTGGTGGAAGAGGCATTTTTCGAGCTTGAAGTAGAGGTCGTGTGTGAGAACAACAGCGAGTACGTCTTGGACAGCGCGTATGTGGGCTTGAACGTCGGCTGGGTCACGGGTGGCGATCCCGATGTCATCCATGTAGACGCGTATAATTGTACCAAGAAGTTCGTGTTTGAGGATGATTGGCCCGAAGATCTTGTTCATCATCACCTGGAAGGTCGCTGGGGAGTTGGTGAGTCCGAAGTACATGACCATGGGTTCGTAAAGGCCATATCGTGTTTTAAAAGCTGCTTTCGGTTCGTCCCCCGGTTTGATCCGTACATTGTTATATCCCCAACGGACGTCCAGTTTGGTGTAGGTGTGTGCGTGTCCTAAGTCTGTGATGAGTTCCGAGATGAGCGGCAAGGGGTATTGATTTCTAATGGTGCAGGCGTTGATGCGACAGTAATCCTGTACGGGGCGTAGTTTTCCGTCCTTCTTTTTGATGAAGAAGAAGGAAGATGCGTATGGGGATTTAGACGGTCGAATGTATCCCTTTTTCAGCTGTTCTTCAAGGAACTCCTTCAACTTTCTGTCTTCTTCCTGGGTCATAGGGTAGACTTTACAATCGATTGTTGCAGGGGTGTTGGGCTTGAACTCGATGGCGTGATCCCACAGGCGCAAGGGCGGGAAGCGATGAGACGCTTCTTCGTTGAAAAGCTTGGCAAACTGTTGGTATGGTGCCGGCAATTCTACTTCCTGGGTATGTTGTCCTGATTGGATTGCGAGTTCCGTCGCCGTTGTCCGCAGTTGACACTGCTCTTCAAGTTCGAGGAGGATGTCGTTCTTGTCCTCTTCGGTGACCATTCGCCCGATCACTGTTTGTGTCAGAGTGGGATGTATCGAGCGGAGGACGATCGGCATTGCGGCTTCGTGGATGACGGCGTGAGTCCAGCTTATTGTAGGTTCATACGTGGATAACCAGGGATAGCCCAGGACCAGGTCTTTGTCACTGATGTCAGTGACGAGGAATCGCATCACCTTGCGGATCCCTTTAGTCTGCACATCCAAGTCCGTATAATGCATAATAGACCCAGCTTGGTTCTCAGTTTTGTCAATGTTGTATATCTTTTTGGGGCGATCTAGGACCTGTAACCCCAGTCCCATTCATTTGGCAAATGCGGGACGTATGAAGTTGTCGGTTGCCCCCGAGTCTACTAATCCTTTAACATCGGCCATGGCGTAACTTGTGCGAATCGATACTGGAATTCGAAGTGAACGGTAGCGAGTCATGATTACAGAGTTACAATTAACCACCCTCACCCAAGCCGATGGGTTTAGGCGTCCGGAAAACCCTCTTTTCCCCATAGGTCCTGAAGGACCATATCTTTTACTTCGTCACTTTCTCCTTTGATATTGCTTAGCCAATTCTGTGCACGTTGCTGCGGGGTTGCCACAGCCGCTCGTGTGGTCATAGGTTCTTGTTCCTGCGTGTAGTAATCGGTTTCTGCAGCTCGGCTGGTTGATGGACGAGTCCATGGACCGCGTCTGGGCTGTCTTGGCTGCGAGCAGTCGCGTGAGAAGTGTCCTGTCTTGCTGCAGTTATAGCAGACGACTTCCCTCATGTCTCGGCGTTGTGCGCCCCTCCCTATTCCCCTGCCTCGTGGGACGTATGTAGTAGGTGGTCAGTTGTAGTCTCCCACTTCTGCGACGCGGACTCGGGTTCGATCCGTGGAGGTGTCCATTGCGTTTGGGTTGAAATGCGGGTGATTGTTTCGGGGCGGTGGTGGTGGCATCCACCCTGTTCTCGGGGCGGTCCATCTGGGCGCGCCGGGCAGTGGTGCGGGGACGCGCGGTGTCCGGTTGATATTGAGACGGGCTCTCATGTGAATAAACTGCTTCTGCCTTCGTAGCGCACTTGCTTTCCATTCTTCAAACGATCGAGGTTCATCTAGTTCGTAGATCTTTGTGAACAATGCTTGGGGTAACCCTGCCGTGAATCGGTCGATCGTTTGTGGCTCATTGAGGCGATAGTTAGCTCGGCGGGCTAGTTGTTCGAACTTCGTGATGTACAAGTCAATATCTTTGCCACTCATCCTGAAGCCCCTCTGTAATTCTGCCTGGGCTTGTTCTTCTTCAAGGGTGTTCGCGAATCTCCCCCTGAATTCTCGCGTGACGTGGGTCCATAGCTGTCCGTCGTATTGGTCAACCCCTCCTCGTACCCTTTTGTTGAGCCATTCGAGGATGGATAGAGTCCATTCGCTGACGTTAAGTCCTTTGATGAACCCCAAGAAGAGGAGGGATCGTCGGTAGCAGTTCATGAAGATCGGTGCGTCTAAATTGGTGCCCCAGTAAATGTGCCATTGTGTAAGGAAGGTCTCGTACTTGGTTCGATCTCCATCAAAGACGGCAGGTGGGTCGCCCAATAGTCTGTCTGACCCTCGTGGTAGGGCTTCCGGAGGAGGACTGGCGTGGGGTATTCCGGGTGGTCCTTCACCTCCTCCGCCTCCGTCCCCGCCTCCAGGGAATCCTGCTCCGGGAAAGTTGGTTGGGCGTCTCCGCCTGGGAGGGCCTTCGTTTGGTCCTTTGGGCCCCGGCGGGTCCAGTCAGTCGGGTCCTACTGCTCTGTACAAGGCGGCGTCGTCCGCTGTCATGCGATGTCCCGTTTCAGGGTGTATTGGGAGGAGGATGGCCTCTGCCTCGGCTCAGATCCTTTGGGCTTCGATTTGCGCTAGGTCTTCGAATGTTACTGTTGCGGTGGCCATGTCTACAGGGGATCGTACTTGGATTTGCTCTGGTTCTGCAATGTGAAGGGACTCAGCTCTGATAACCAATGGTCCCGTTTCTTCTCCGTGTGAGCTTTCCTGTTCTTCGGTGGTGGATTCTTCGCTTTCTCCGTCTTCGGAGGGCGCTGGGGTGCAGGGTTCAGAGGTACTCGGATCGTTGTCTATGACTCCGTCGATCGGTCCCCAATTTTCTCTCGTAGGTAGATTCCTCACGTCAATGTCGCAGTTGTAGTTTCGTCCGGTGGGTCATACGATGTCCCACCTGTTATCAATGGGGTTCCACGTAACCTCGGTCCAGCACAGATGGTCGAAGTTGAACTCAACTGGGCGAAACTGTGTAGGTCCCGATGCGAAGTCTACAAAGTATCCTGTATCTCCTCGATATTCTCTCCACCTTGCTGCTTCGAGGAAGCGGGTTGGTACGTTGCAATCCCCTCTTCGTTCGAGGCTATACGGCCTAAAGTCTCTCCACTGGTCTCTGGTCGTGAACGCCACGGTGATGATCTTGGTCTTAATGTAACGCTGTCACTGGCGTTAGTCCGACTTGGACTTTGCAAGGGCGTAGAACGACTTAGCGAATGTCACGACTCGTAGAGTCACGTGATAACAACACACGGTCTAGTTAGACATGCGGTCACAAGGGGCACTAGGGCACGATCCACTAGGCGTAAATGACGAAGGACGACTTCCTCTGCTAGAGGCAAGCGAACAATGAACCCGAGAAGGAGAAGGAGCTGAAGGAGAAACGGAAGCGTAGTGACGATTTCAAGAAGACCAAGATGGCGTATCTTGGTCTTTGCGGACTACTATTTATACATTAAGGGGGTCGCTTTAAAGCCCCCCTATGAACTCCAAGGCGAGTCGCGTAAGTAGCTCGAACTGTTACGGTTCTCGTCGTGGACACTTACGAGTACGGTTGTGGCTCCTTCGTAAGCAGTAATCGGTCACGGACTCATTGTATCAGTCAGCGGTCGCAGTATCACGTGTTAGTGTACCATGACTCATTCCTAGTATTGTCATAGTAGGGTTCGAGCTACTTACGCGACTCGTCTCGGAGTTCATAGGGGAGCTTTAAAGCGACCCTCTTCATGTATAAATAGTAGTCCGCAAAGACCAAGATACGCCATCTTGGTCTTCTTGAATCGTCACCATGTTTCCGCTCCTCCTTCAGCTCTTTCTCCTTCTCGGGTTCATCGTTCGCTTGCCTCTGGCAGAGGAAGTCGTCTTTCATCGTTTGCGCCTAGTGGATCGTGCCCTAGTGCCCTTTGTGACCACGTGTCTAGCTAGACTGTGTGTTATCGTCACGTGACTCTGCAATTCGTGATATCCGCTAAGTCGTTTACGCCTTTGCGAAGTCCAAGTCGGACTAACGCCAGTGACGGCGTTACACGAACCCTACTACGGCGATACTAGGAATGAGTCATGGTATACTAACATGTGATACCACGACCGCTGACTGATACAACAAGTCTGTGACCGATTACTGCTTACGAAGGAGCCACAACCATACTCGTAAGTGTCCACGACGAGAACCGTTACATAATGGCCCGGTAAGGCACTAGGAATGTGTCTGATCCTGGATACCCTGCATCGGCTAAGTAATAACGACCAGCAGGAACATTGAAGTCAGAATCCCGGGCGTCCTGAAAGACCCGACCATCGCACGCGCTACCCTCCCAGCTGGCTAAGAGATACAGGAAGTTCATTTCCATATCACACACAGCAAGAACATTTTGAGAGAGTTGCCCCTTCCAGTTCTGATATCTCACGTGTTGATCCCCAGAGACATGCGCTGGTATATGTGTCCCGTCCAGCACGCCCACGCAATCCTTGAAGAAACGGAATTTTGGGGAGTGCCTTATGACATCAGGAATTGGCACATCATCCATAGGCTGCTTGACATAGGCGCTATAAACCAGATCCGAAGTCAGTGCATCCAGCACGCGGTGGATACATCTGAGTGGGTGTTCGTCTTGTAGGCAATGTAATCAGCAATCAAACCATACTTTGCAATCATATCCCCACTCCGTTGAAACTGCTCCTGGAGAGCCCGGTTGGATAAGCCCCTCCGCACATAGTGTAAGAACACACAGAGGTGTTCAGCCACAGAGATGTGCCAAGATCCACACAAATCAGCATCCCTGTCTAAGACCAGCGATAGTTGCCGGAAGACGTGCTTATGCAAGCCAAGTTCGTTGCGGAATCTGTCGTTGTGCCCAGCTAGCAGCTCATCAACCCATTGTTGACCCGATAGGCTAGAGGTATTCTTGGCAGTCTTGACGAAGCGAGCCCCATATGCAAGCTGTTACGTTCCTTCCGGGACGTATCAATCCGACTTGGATTAGGGACCGGTTTGCTGAGGGTTGAGGCCAAACAGAGGCAACGGCGATACAGAAGTCGAGATTCGAGAATGACAAGGAAGAAGTCGGCGTAAGACTTATAGCAGAAGGCTGATGATGGCGAAGAGGCAAGCACACACACAGGGACTAGGAGCTAAGGCGCAGGAAAGGGAAGGTATTCCTCAAGATATCAAAGCTAAGGAGTCTACACGCAGACGTCCTTCTACTTATACACAAGGGATGGGGCTTTGAAGCCCAGCAACCCTAATACATAGCCACGAACCCTAATACGAGTGTCCAATGGCATAAGACTCTCGATCAATCATCGGTCAGCAGTCACATCAGTCATGAGTCACGATCTGCATCACACACTATTGGCCGGTCCAGGCACAAGCTCATCCGGACCCTTCTGGACAAGTCGAGGCAGGCCACGTGCCAGGGTCACGTGACGGCCATCTTCCACTCCTCTACTCCGGTGAGGGACTCACATAGGGCATAACATGGGTAACCCATGGGTGACATGACCTCTACCCGCACCCACACCCACCAGAAACCCGTACCCGGGCTCACGGGTATGGGTTCCGGTGGACACGGGTATGGGTTCCGGCGGGTCGCGCGGGGACCGGAACCCGCGCGGGTCAGCACTGCGGGTCAGCGTGATAACCTCAACGCGAATGCTGCGCGACGCGTCGTGAGCTCGGAATTTGGCATTTAATATTTGTACTAGTACTACGTCTACTCAAATACATCGTCCCTTCTGTAATCTACAAAAACCCGCTGCATCGTCATTGTCTCCCACTGTCGTCGCATTGCCACCGTCATTTGTTGCGTCGTCGTCGTGGTCGACGTTCGTTGCCTTGTCGTCGTGGTCGAGTCGCTCGGAGTTGTATGCTGATCGTCGTGGAATCGTCGCCGCTGCATCGCCGTTGATCCTGCCGATGGTGTCGTAGCCTTGGTCATAGCTGTTGTTGGGGTGCCGCCGCCGTCGCGTTTGGGACTTGTGTTGGTACGCTGCTGGCGGTTGGTGGCTAGTTTGGCTGGGGGCTGGTGCCACCGTCGGCGAAGTCTTGTCGCTGTTGGGTTGTCGTGGTCAGCAGCGCATGTGGCGCTGGTTGATGCTGTCGTGGTGCAGGCCATACAGTGAAAGCGTGCGTTCCCAATTCTGGTTCTAGCCGGTGATTGCCGGTTTTGTTCTATTTACCTTGCTTAGTCACCTTATCATCGTCCATGCCGCGGCCATCATCATTACTACAGTACTGCTAAGTTATCGCTTTCGGGTGAGTTCTTATGTCCTGCTGACATCCATCTGCAGGTGTACACACCTCAACCAGAGAAGATGGCATCACCCCACCGCCGTCCCCACCGTTTCGCGTGCACAGTCAACGACGTCCACAAGGTCCACAAGTCCACGACGAGTCGATAACCAACCGCAACTGCCGCCGCCAAGGCCCCGCCATCGACGACAGCAAGACGATGTCGACGACAACGACAACGACAACGACAATGTCAACAGGGACTCAGACAGCGCGACACGACAACAACGCGACACGCCGACACCACGATACGCCGACACCACGACACACCGACACCACGACACACCGACACCACGACACACCGACACCATGACTCGGACGCGACGGCGGGCTCCGAGTCCGCGACGGGCATTCTCATGAGTAGTAGTAGTTAGTAGTAGTAGCTAGTATATGTACAAATGTATGTCTAAGTCTAGTAAATAAAAGTCGTTGTTTACTCGAAAAACCCGCCAAACCCGTCGTATGGGTACGGGTTCTCAACGGGTACCGAAATCGTACCCACACCCATACCCAGCATAGCGGGTACCCGCGTACCCGCGCGGGTTTACAAACCCATGTTATGCACTAGACTCACATTGCAGTACGTCTGATCGCCATTCTTCAGCCAGTCCAGCAACTCTTCCTTGGTTGTGATGCTGTACACATGGCTACCCTCTTCGCAGGGGTACTCCGAGGGCTCAAACGCAACACAAGCACTTCTGACCCAGCTGCAGATACAACCTCAGCGGCGATTAACGCAAGGTCCACAGGGTCCAGATCGTCCTCAGATGTCATCCCAGCAACAGGGTGTATGCGAGCGTGAGCACCTTGTTATTGAAAAGAGCACCGGTGAGCGCAAGGGTGAGCGCGTTTATGGACTTCCACTCAATTTGGTAGTGCTCGGGATCTATTCTGAGGTCATGCCTTTGTCACGATTTAAAACAATGTTTTTATTTTTCTATGTAATGCGTTCGGAGGTCACAAGTAATTAAAACAATGTTTCACCACAGTCTCTGTTTCCCAGGTGGGAAACAGAGGGTCCCCTGAAACATTGTTTCAGGGCCCAGCCGCGCTGAACAGGCCCTGAGAGTCGATGGGTTCTCGAGTCGGCACAACTCGGTAAAGACCGAAGCACGTGTGAAAATGGGCAGCCCAGGCCTCCGCGGCTTCTCATTCATGACGGCATCCTGGCACCACCAATTCGCGTCTCGTGTCCTCGTCTCATCACCCTATGATATTGGATAGTCGAATACGCCGTTTGGCCCGACTTGTGGCCCTTGTTGGAACGTGATAAGTACATAAGGACCTTATCTATAGCAGTTACAACACTACAATAGTATAGTTTCCTATTACGGTAGTCAGGATATGTACTATAGCGGGCACAATACGCCCTCTGAGAAGGAGAAGCCCTATGGCTATCTCGAAGTGGTAGTTTACATCAGGTGTGTGTAAAAACGCGATATTGTGGACGCCTGTACTCATCACTTTTACGCAAATGGTCAGGGTAAGACCATAGAGTATAAATATCCTCCCATGGGGAGGGAGGCGAACAGACATTCACTCTCTTACTCACTTGTGCACCCTCTCCACCGCTATAGTCTCTCAACCTACTCAAAGGTGAGAACACCATTCCTGTTAGCTGCGTGCATTGCTGCGCAACAGCCCTCAAATACCCCTTCGGCCAACACTCCGACCTTTCTCTCATCCCTCTCATATACCCTAGTTCATCATGAGAAGGAACAGTCAGCTCGACACCACCTTCCTCCATCGACCTTGTAATACCCAAGCCTACCCAAGTGAAGTATACACAAGGGGGGGCCGGGCCGTGGTTCCGTGACCCGAGGCCGGGGGGGGGGTTGGCCGAAAGTCCGTTAAAAAATTTACTTTTTGGGCGTCTGGAATGCCGGCCCGTTGATTCCGAAAGGGGAGTCTCTGCATTGGGTTGCGTTTGGGTTCACTACACATACGGGTCATCGTCATCGCTAAGTGTTTTTTTTTTGTTGTCTGATTCACAACGTTTTCTACTGACTTAATTGTCAACTCTCCGAAGGTTCCGTTCAGTTCGTCACCTGCTGCAGGTGAGCTCGTCGCCGGATATGCACAGTGAGATTGTGACTCACCCCCATAACAGCCCAGTGGATATCCGCCCTTTGAGTGCCTGGCTCGATTCCACTATTCTATGCCACGACTCTATCGTTTTTCTCGGCGACGGAGCCATCCCCGCTGGCGGCTCAGCCAAAGTATCAGCCGTACATGCCCCCCTCCGTAGTGTGTCGAACGCGGCTTAGCGTCGAGTCGGAGGCAGCTGGGGGGTCCTGGAGTCGGTGAGTTATCGCACTTGCGTCGGCCTATATATCTCTCTCGCAGGACCGGAGCTGACTCGCAGATCCCTCTGCTGCAGATGGTTGCGACGAACCCTTGTGACTGGACCTACTCGACGACTTACGCTGGCACGACGCGGGGTTGGGAAATGCACAGCGGACACCCGCCGAGCCCTCCAACGCGCACCACTCGATTCCCATCGCCAAGCTCTCACGTCCGGATCCGATCCTGTTCTACGCAGAGACCCCTCTTTTCAATGGCAAGCTACACGATAACGGCGCATTGCATTGCATCTACTCGTCTGCGCGGTACGTCACTCTTCTTAATGGTGCCTCTTTCCAAACACGACGTTGACCCACGACACAACCAACACCGCGCCAACGACTGCGACGACTGGGCGATCACGACAACAGCTGCGGTGACGACGCCGACAATGGCAGCGGCGACAACAGTAGTGGCAATCGCAGACTACAACCACGACCAATACAACCCACAATGATGGAACTGCAACGACGAGGTGATAACCGACCACAGCAACAACCGCAACGATGGCAAGGCTGCGAGACAACCGCGACGACGAAGACCTCAACAACGATGGCAATCCCGACAGCAACAACGACGCCAACAGCAACAGTGACTGACGACGACTGCAACAGCAACAATGACCGCGACGACGACGACGACTGCAACCGGTCCTCGACCATGACGAAAGAGTCAGATACTGTAGTAATACTGTAGCTTTCATTTATTACACTATTACATTGTCACAGTTATTGCAGGTCCTGCTGTATGGGCAGGACATTCCCTCAAATATATTTCCTGACTTGAAATCGAGAGCCATTCGATCGTGCACGCCGTGATGTTCCATATTCGGATAAACTTTCCTTTTTCGGCGGTTCCGGGGGGGGGGTGAGGCTCGGCCCCTTAAAAAAATTTACCGGCCCCGTGCAATTTTAAGAATCCCGGCCCCCCCTTGAGTATACACCCGATTTTTGTCACGCAAGACAATGCAGCTGACCTTGTGTTGGCGCAGAACTCAAAAACAATACAGGCGCGGTGTACCTGCCCCATCACAAAGTCCGCAACGCTGATGCTCCGTACGTCTGCCGTCCATCTTACTCGCCAACCTGGCCACCGATCCAACCCACCTAGTCTTCGCCGCACGACCCACGGCACGAAGACGCGATGATGACGTCTTTCCTTACGCTTTCGTCGCTCGCGCAGCTGACAGCGTCCGCCGCTATGCACGCACGACATCCTGTCTGCTGTGTCGGGCTCAGAGAAAGCCTCTGTCAGGGGCGGCAATATGATGGAGCGCTACATCTGCATGCTGCCCAAGGTTGTCGATGAGGTCGACGTATTGCTGCTCGTGCTTAATGCCATGGGCACGACCCAGCCGGAGCCAACAACCAGCTGGCCGGGGAGGAAGTGCGCAGGTTCGAGGCGGAGGACAAGCGGCTTGTGTTCGTGCCCAACATTATCGGTGCGTAGTCATCTGTCTCCATCCTTCTACTTTCTCAAAAATTATCACTGTGACTGCAGATTAGGATGAATTTCATACTATAAGTCATCCTATGTAACGCTTAAACGACCTCTTTAATAGGATGAATATCAGTAGGCCGCGCGTGATTATCAGCATCAAGTAGGATGACGAAATTAGGAGTAAGATCATTCTATATTTGTACAAAATCAGCCAATCAAAAAATGACACACCGTAAGCTATTCTTAGGATGAAAATCAGTAGCAATTATTGGATGAAAATTAGGATTGATTTTGACTGAAAATCAGCCTTGATCACTTCATAATTGGATGATTTTCAGCACTCCTTTTAGGTTGATCCGATAAAAAATTTCGTATTTTCACTAATACATAAAAAATGACTACATGCTACCTCCGTCACTACGGTAATCGCCCTGCTGCTGCCACCACTGCCCATGCAGCCATTGTCTTCTGCACCCTCGTGGACCACCACTACTGCTGAGTTCCTGCTGCATGGTGCTGCCAGCTCTGCCGGCCCAGCTCCGTGCTGTTCCCGCCGTCGCGTCACCGTCGTCGTTGGTGTCGTAGCGGTGGGGGTTGCGCGCCGTGTGGGGGTAGCGTTGCGGCGGCTCTTGCGTGCTGTAAGGGGTGGTGGTGGCGCCGTGGCCGACGCTGTTGTGGTGGCGCCGTCGTCGCTTGCGGGTTGAGTTACAACGCGGCTGCGTCGGAGTGGTCGGTCGTCGTGGCCGCACAGTCGTGGTCGCGCCGTCGTGGCCGACGCTGTCGGGATCGCGCTGTCGTGCCGACGCCGTCGTGCCCGCGCCGTCGTCACTTGCGGGTCGAGTTAAAGCACGCCCCAGCGTAGCTACGTCGTCGCGTGGGGCGGCGGACTTGTACGTGGGGATGGGTTGGAGGTGGCGGCCACGGGCTTGTGTGCTGCAAGGTGGAGGCGGAGGCGGCGACGGGGACTTAGGTCCTGTAACACAAAAACAAAAAACAAAAAAAAATGTATCTTAATATAATGGGCCGAAGCCCAGCAGCGGGGGGGTGGGCCAAGGGACAGGGTGTGGTGGATTGCGTGCCCGCGACAGTGTTGTCCTTGGAGTAGAGTAGAGGGGGTGGCCCGCGTGCAAAGACGATACCTGGAAGAGGTCCGAAGAAGGAAAAAAAAAAAAAAAGAACAAACGCACCAGTTCAGTTGTTCAGTACGTTCAGTTGTTGAAACGTTGAAACGTTGAAGCTTGAAGTGTTGAAGTAGAAGGGTACGTGCCCGGTGTCGACGTGTCGGGCTACCGCTCACTTTCCCACGCCGCAGATTCAGCCTCCGCCAGATTTTGTTTTTTTCTAAGTCGAGTGTGCGTCTGCTGCTATGACCGTGACCGCCACCGGCCCCACTGATGCCCACCATCGACGCCACTCCCACACGTGGACTCTGACCGCAAGCCACCACCACCACTCCGATGCGAGCCCCACGCGACGACGCACGCGGCGTGGTGCAAGCCGCACGACGACAACTCGCACGACGACGACCGATGGCGCGAAGATGGTGTGACAACGGCGCGACAACGGTACGACGATGGCGCGACAACGGTACGACGATGGCGCGACAACGGCGCGACGATGACACGACCACGGCGCAATAACGCGCGAGTCGGCCGCACGAAGACTACGCCGACGGCCGTGCAATGATGGCGCGACCACGACCGCTACCATGACGACTACCACGACGACCACGACGAAGTGGCCGGTGACGAAGCGGCGGCAGAGGGGACGGCGGCGGGGACGACGGGAATGAATGGCGACGGGGCGGGATTGGCGACGGCGGTGTGGGGGACGTGTACGGGGACGGCAGAAGCAGCAGTCCTCGTCAAATTTTTTTTTGTCTAAGTCGTTTCTTTACCCTCATGTAGTGTCAATCATAGGATGATATTCATCCGCTATTTTTCGTCATCCAGTCATAGATGTATTTTAGAATGAAATTTAACACAGTTTTATGATTCATGATTTTCAGCAGGTAATGGAATTATTTTATTTGGATGATTATCAGCACCGCAAAATTAGGATGAATCGAAATCAGCCTCTAACTCGTCTACGCTAGGCTGAATTCTGAAAATCAGTATGACTTTGGATGATTTTCATCCAAATCAACGTTCACAGTGTATTGGATAGACTCGGTGCCATGCGAGAGTGCTTAGGCATGTGCTGTAGCATCTCCGCCCCGACGATCTCCTTCCACTCCGTGGGATCGCACCAGCGCTCTATCCTCTTCCTCAGCACTGCACTTGCGTTCTCCTTCTCCTTCATACAACCAAGCGTCACTGTTGAGCGTCGTCGTCTCCCGAACGCTGGCAATGTTAGTTTAATCAACACCCTCAAGCGTGTAAGGTGGGCCGCTTTCTTTTTTTCGTGCCCACTTGATAGTGACCATCATTGAAACGTGTACAGGAAGGTGCATTCCGTGGCATGTCAGCCAGCTGGACGTATGAAGGAGTCACGATATGTTCGACTTGAGCGTATGCTACGGATAGTCGACTCTCAATGCCATTTTTGATAACGACGAGGGAATGCAGGGACAGAACATGGTCTTGGACTCCTGTGTAACACGGTCAAACCAAAGGATGTCGACAACCCCACGCACGTCCGACAATACGTTCTGTGTTCTTCCTCCCATCTCGGCACCACTCCAACACTTCTCCCCCGCATGTCACGGATATCCTCCCCTAGACACAAGCCGAAGATCTGAAGAATGTTAATCTTCTACCCACATTCAACAAAACGCTCGAGTTCACGAAGGTGCTCACACCCAGCACGGGTCATCTCCTCAAAGTCAGTCTCCTTCCGGTCCTTCTTTCTTCATCAGCCTACTCTCGCCTCCTCATTCCATCTCCAGGAGGGTTGAATCTTGACCATTTACAGCCAAGCCTCCTCGTGTATGCACACCAGAGACTAGGCAATGATATGAACTCAGAGTTGCAGGCCCGAAAGCGGAAGGTGTGGCGTTGATGTCAATGGAGTTGTGCAAGCACAGGAGCTGAAGTGGAAACGGTATCATCAATGCATATTCGTGGTCCCGAGAGAATACTAACTAGGTCAAGATAGAGGTAACGGTATAAAGGCAAGAGATGTTGGGGAAACGAGATCAAAATCAAACGCAAGACGAAGGAGATGCGGTGGTGAAGGACGACGGAGACGAGGCGTAAAAATCAATGGGGTATCGGTAAGCACTGAATGTGTCAATGGAGGGGTATTGTACGGGGACCGGGCAGATGTACTTAATAGTAAAAAGTCAGTAAATAAAAACAATGTTCATCGTGTTTGCGTCTTCGCTGTCGACAGCAAGTGCATGATCATGAAACCATCGGCGGAGTGGACAAAGGCTGTGATGACGCGACAAGCATGGGACGACAAGGAGGTGGGTGGGCGTAAGTAGTTCAGTTCAGAGTCGTGAAAGACATGGTCCGGATGATTGGAGAACAAAAGTTCATCGTCGACGCTGTTCTCACATCGCTGGCTCCGAGCCAAAGAAAAGTAAGGTCACCAAAATCCATGCCAGTGGATGGTTTAACCTAGGGATTACCACGGGTCACCCCCGGGTAATTTTGGGGCTACCCGTACCCGTACCCGCCGAAACCCATACCTGCAGTCACAGGTACGGGTACCCGCGCGTACGGGTACGGGTGCGAGCGGGTGAGGCGGGTTGATGGTGGGTTTGACACGTTACCCGTACCCGCTCCGTGCAATCTCAAATATATTACTACTGTTACGAGTCCAACGACTATCTTCGACGTTGCTGCCGTCGTCACCCCGTCGCCGTCGCCATTGCCCCAATACCTTGTTGCACCTCGTCGCCGTCACCGCCGGGCCCGGTGTCGTCATCGCCTTCAATGTGGTCGCCCCATCGCCGTCGCTGTCCTGGTCGCCTCATGTCGTGATCACCTCATTGCTGTCGTGGTCGCCTCGTCACTCTCGCCATCGCTTCATCGCCTCATATGATCGCCAGTGTTGTTGTCGCCGCCACCATCGTCATTACGTCGTCGTGTAAGGACCAGGCAATGCCTTGGAACGAATGGCCAACGAACCATTGGCGAGGCTATCGGCAGCGTGCATCGCGATGTGATGTCGATTGCAACATGAGAGTGCATATGTGTATGGATAGGGCTGACAACGAAGTCAGCAGAAACGTCACAACTCCAAAAAAAAAAAGCACTCAGCCGAGCCAAGTCCGTGTGAGTTCAGAAGCGGAGGATCCCACGGGGGTAACGGGAGCACGGAGGAGCGAGTCCGGAGCGTTCAAGAGCCAGTGCGATCACGAACGGACGAGGGCAAGAGCAGGAGCAAGCACGGGAGACGAGGAGCAGGAAGGAACGACTAGAGGCGACGAGAGGCGATGTCCTCCGAGTTCCCGCAGTAGGGCCCGACTTCCAGGACGAACGCACAGCGAGAGCCTGAGGCTAAGGGGGGGAAACAATGATGACACTCTCGAGTCAAAACGGATGGTTTATATACACGCGAGCCTGTAACAATGCCTCATAACACGGACGAGGCTGTGGCGGCGGGATGACTCGCTCTCATCGGGGTACTGTCGACAATGAGTGCTTCGGCATCGCCATGGGGTCTGCCTTTCGTTGTCGACCGATGCAGAGGGGTGGGATGACTTCCGAGGCTAAGTGAAGGGGCAAGGGAAAGTACGAGGCAATGCGAGTGGGGTACGACAAGTATGGGGACAACAGACATGAGTAGGTGAGAGAATGGGATATGGGGCACGGACACGAGTCAGGCGGCGAACAACGAATATCTAGGTAAAAGGAAGCGACGCCGGAAAGGGCCATACAAGCAAAACATGATGCACGACAATACCACCCTCTCCTGGGTCTAAATAACGACGGGC
The DNA here is from genome assembly GCA_021525015.1 of Lactarius pseudohatsudake. NCBI lineage: Eukaryota > Fungi > Basidiomycota > Agaricomycetes > Russulales > Russulaceae > Lactarius > Lactarius pseudohatsudake. The sequence goes on from JAKELH010000381.1 coordinate 32,781, forward strand.
GTGAGTCGCGTGATGATCTGCGCATTCTCCGAGGGCGTCTTGAAGGTGGCTATGGAAGCCAGCAGGGTGGTTTGATGCGAGACAAGGACTGGAAACCGAGCATGCCAGTGGTTGCAGAAGTTGGAAAACCCGCGGGTACCCGTGTCACGGGTACGGGTTGTGCATGGGTTGGGAAGTCGCTACCCCAACCCGTACCCGCGTGACCTGTACCCGCGACCCGTGACGGGTTGTGTCAACCCATGGTAATCCCTAGTTTAACCTGCCAGTGGTCGGCAGTGAGATCATTCTTGCAGGTACTAGTAAACGGCTTGGGCTACATACCTCCTCCCTTTACCAAGAATACCTCCAGTAAATAATGAGGTTCACTGCTGTTTCACTCGTTGCTTTTCCTGCGTTTTCCCTTCCTATGATTGGGACTCACAACTAGGCCTCTAGAATTCGACGACAGGGTTGTTGTGCGAGTCACACAACAACCCCCTCATCGACAGTGTGACGGAAGCAAAGTTCAAGCTGCTGATCGATTTGATCCCGTCGATCGATCACACGATCGATCAGTTCCCTTCCTTATTTGACCTGGCTCAGATGATCGGAGTTAGATCTTATCTCTGGGCAATAACACCGGTGTTCTCCATTCTTACACTTACAGTACCTATTCGCCCCACGGACTGTGCCTCCCTTCAGATCGGTGACATATCACCTATCAATGCGTTGTACGTGCTCGAAAGCGCGTGAGTGAGTAAGAGAGGGCTGAGGATGGGACCAAACAGAGAAAGGGAAAGGAGGGGAGTTGTCGTCGGGTCTTAGCGGGGACGAGTGCCCAAATCGTGACCGTCGATCGAGCGAGTATCCTGAGACCTAAGTGAGCGAACGAGAACGTCGAGCGAGGCTCGAATCACGCGTAGCAGTAACGCGGATGATAACTAAAGAGGGGGCAAAGGCGGCGGTGAGTCGATGAGGTGCACTAAGTTGAGGAACGAGGGTGAGAAATGGGCAAGAAAATGAAAGAAACGTCGGGCGCGCCTTTGTCCAAGACAAAGAACGCCGCTCTAGACCGCTCAACGGTCGTGGGTGTAGACATGCACCGAGATCCCGGGTTCTGAGGGCAGCAAAAGTGACGGAGGGATGGAGTGGAGAATGATGGAGAGGGCTTTCCGAGGCAGGCCCCTTGACGACGTCGCGGATGAAGAGTCGTTGAGGGATAGTGGATGATCGAGAGTCGGAATCGGGAATGTTAATCATATTTGGCCATAGAAAAGAGCGACGAGGGTTGAGACGAGATGATGGAGAGACGGAAGAGTGGGAGAGACGAGGCGAGGAGGAAGGGACGACGAACACGAGTTGGTGGCGGTTGGTGATCATCCGCGATAGGAAGTCAGGTCACGTGCCGAGCCGACGAGACCGAAGTGGTCGATAGTGGGTGGTTTTGCGCTCAAGGGCTGCGACGCCCTTACATCTCCCGGGGGGTTAAAAGATCCTGAGTGTCCTCACTCACGTACCCATTACTATCAAGAAAATTTCCAGCTTCCTCCGGCTCCTCCCTGTCGAGCGCGGCGATGTCTTGGGGGTCTAGCAAGTCAGCGAGGGGGATAGCGGAACCGGTGCGAGAGAAGTAGGGGATGACTCGGAAGGCCGCGAAACGAAGCTTTGAGATAGTACCGTCGAGTTCCGCTAACGAGTAAGCACCGTGGCGATTCCGCCTGACGACGACCATGGGTCCAAAATACCGAGGCTTGATTTTACGAACATGGGTGTTTTCGGCTACGGAGTTTCGGACCAAAACCAGATCTCCTGGACCAAAGGAGTCGGTCTTGATATTATGGGCGAATTTTCGCCCGAAACCCATAGCAGCCGAAAGACGACTCTTAACGATGTTGTCTCGGATTTTCGCAAGGTCGTCGTCGCGCGTCTGGAGCTGACGCGCGCGAATAGCGATGAGGTCGACGGTGGAGAGGGGAGTGGTGAGGTCGGGAATGAGGAATGTGGCGGTGGTGATGTCGAAGGGAAGCTGAGGCTCGACGCCGTGAGCCATGTAGAAGGGGGAATATCCGGTGGAGCGGCGGGTGGTAGCGCGGTCGGCCCAGAAGATGTGCGCCGCGACGGCGGGCCATTTTGAGACGTTGCCTTCGCAGGTCTTGAAGAGGGACTCGCGAATGGTCCGGTGCTGACGCTCGACGATGCCGTTTGCCCGAGAGTTGTAAGGCGAGATACGAATGTGCCGAATGTTGTACTTGCTGGCCAGCCAATCTAGTGCTGCGATGTAAGCCGAGCCGTTGTCAGTGACGATCTCCTCGACTGCGCCCCAGCGGCATAGAATCTCCTCGAAGAGGAAGCGGCCTAGAGTCTGTCCAGTCTCAGAGCGAAGCGCGCGCCATTCGGGCCAGGCGGTAAGGGAGCAGCGGGCTTGAACGATGTACGAGAAGCCGCCTGCGAGAGGCATGTGCATGGTGTCGATGTAGACTTTGCGGAAGAGCGGGGCGGGTGTCGGAACGAGCGGGGGAATGTGAATCTTGGTGGTCTGGCGGAGCTGGACACGCGTGACAAGTCTTGATGTACCAGCGAACGTCGTACTCGAGGGAGGGCCACCAGAAGCGATCGAGGAATGGTGCGTCCTTGTAGAGTAGACGCCTCTATGGCCGAATCCGTCGTGCGCTTCGCGGAGAATAGCGGATCGTTGAGTAGGAGGGATGAAAAGCTGATGTTGCCCGAGCCTGTTGCGTCGCCAGAGTTGGTCGCCGACTAAGACGAAACGCTTCGTCTTCCTGAGGAGCTTGTCCCAGTCGTTGCCGTTGAGCTCACTAGGCTTCTTGAGGGTCTTCAGGTACTGGCGTATTTGCGTGATCTCTTTCTCCGCGTCGACGGTTTTGCTGGTGGTGGGGAAGCTGACGAGCGAGTTGGCGAGATCTTCGGTGGTCGCGCTGAGAACGGAGAGGGTGCCTAAGTCGAAAGGTGGCCGAGAAGTTTGCGTCATAGAGTGCGCCCAGATTCCCAGTCCGAGAGTCTTGTCGATCCATTCTTCGGGATCGTCTTCATCGGCATCTTCTCCTTCCACGGGTTCGCGTCTTGAGAGTCCGTCCGGCCCGTGGTGCTTCTCGGCGGGAACGTGGACGAGTTTGAAGTCGAAGAGAAGGATGGCGGCGATCCAACGGTTGATGGTGGCGTTGGGCTGGATGTCGGGGTTGTTGAGCATACCTCGGACGAAGACGGCGTCCATTTCGACTACGAGATTACTGACGCCGACGAGATGTAGACGAAGAGCGCGAAGAGCGCGGAAGAGGCCGTAGAGTTCCACCTTGGGCTGAGAATAGCGGCTTTCGCGTTCGTTCCACGAGATCGAGCCAAAGCGAGCGGGGCGTCGTTTGCCGTCTGCGCACTCCTGAGAGAGAATGTAGCCTACGCCGCGCAAAGATGAGTCTACGCCCAGGAAAACGGGGCGGTTGGTGGAGTAGTCGATGGAGATGAGGGCCGAGGAGTTGACAATAGCATCCTTGAGTTGTTGCATGGCGTCCGCGTGCTGTTCGTCCCAGATGAAAGTTTCGCCCTTGCGAGTGAGGTTGACGAGTGGGCGAGCCTTAGCAGAGTAGTTCTTGATCCAAATGCGCATGAAGCCGGCGAGACCCAAGAAGGCGCGGACGTCGGTGACGTTCTTGCAGGTCGGCCAGTCCCGGATCTTGGCGATCTTCGAGTCGTCCGGCACGCGTCCTTCATAGTTGCACTTGTGGCCGAGAATAATGACTTCGGGTACTGCGACGAAGAGCTTCGTGGCCGAGACGGTTGCGCTGGAACTGCCGAGACGATGGAGGATGCGATGGACGTCGTTGAGATGTTGCCAGATGAACTTGCGGATGCCGAGGTTGTCGGGGATGACTTCGTAGCTTCCGTCTTCCGTTTTGTAGCGCGAAGCTGGGCCCTTGATGCTACAGTCGTCCACGAAAGGCCAGGCGACGTGGGGTATCTCGTCCTCTAGGATGAAGGTGACGTCTTCGTGGAAAATGGCGACCGCGTTGGTCCAGCCTTGAGGCAAGCGAGTGAGGCGGAGAGCGCCGATGGGGGACTGAATAGTGGTGAGATCGCGCGAGGCGACGTCGAGGGAACGGTGGTCATAACCGACGAATAAATCAAGCATACTATAGCAGGTGCGGCCGGCCATCGCCTCGATCAACTGGTCAGCTAAAGGGGGGACTCCGGAGTTGTGGACGGTGACGGCGTTGAGGGGTTGTAGGTCGTGTACGAGGCGAAGGGAGCCGTTCTTCTTCTTCACGCAAAACCATCAGGAGCGGTAGGAAGCGTCGGAATGTTCGTAGACACCGGCGGCGGTCTTGTCCCGGAAGATTTGAATGACTTGCTCCAGAATGCCGGTCGGGATGGGTATATTCTTCTGGATCCACGGGGTATGCTCGATGACGGGGATCTTGACGGGTGAGAGGTAGTCGTCGCGGAACCGACCCTTCTCGGCTTCGGTCCACGCTAAGGCGTGCTCGTTGATCTTGAGGATGTGTTGAAGCAGCTTGAGTTCTTCGGGCTGGAGGAAGCCGTAGCGATTGAGGTCGAGTTCGTCTAGGCGTTCTTGCGTGAGTCGGGTGCTGTTGGCGATAGGTGTGAAGTCGGGCGGGTGAGTCGGTAATGGAGGAAGGGTTTTGATGGGATCGTCGGGGATGCGTCGGATGATGTGGTAGTCTTCGGGGAGCGACGTGGATACTGGCTGTACTTTGCGCGCTACCTTCTTGTAGGCTAGAACGGGTTGCGACGGCGTCTGAAGGAGCTGGAGGGTGGGATCTTGAAAGCGAGGGATGCCGTCCATGATTGGAGGCGCGGGGCGGGCTGTGAGCGTGAGCGTTCTAACGCATCCGACTTGCGTTCGGCGAGCGCGGGAAGGGATGGAGACGGAACGGGCGGGATCTGTGGGGTCGCGTACGGAGACTTCTACGCGTCCGTCGGGATGGTCTTCGAGTCGGCAGAGAAGGAGGTGATGGAATGGTCGCCCGAGCAGGAGGCGAAAGGGGGCTCGATCGACGACGTGAGCGTGGATGGCGAAGGTGACGTCCCCGACTCGCATAGTCAGGTTTTCGGCGCATCCTAGAGTCTTGCTGACTACCCCGTTAGCTCCTTCCATGTCCAGTCGGTGGTCGTGGTTGATGGACACGCCGGCTTCCTGCGCCAGGTCCCAGCGGATGACGACGATCTGGGACCCTTGGTCCAGAACTCCGGCCTCGGTGATGGCGTCGTTGATCATGACGTCGATCTCGCGCAGGGGAAGGGAATACTCGGCGGATCGCGGGGCTGCGAGTTCGAGAATGGAAAGTGGAGTAGTGGTATCGGAGGTTTCTTCGAGGCTGGCGGCGTCGACTCTGCGCGTGCGAAGTCGCTCGACGAGCTCCTTGCGGATGCCCGGGCTTGCAGCGAGGATGTGTGCGGGGGTAACTTGAGCGAGCTTGCCGTCGAGTAGCCATTTGTAGAGCTCCGCGGAGAGCTGCTGGTCTTCGGCGTTGGACTGGTACTTGTACTGGGGCGCGGCGCGTGGCGTAGGGACGGGGGTATTGGTGGCTTCTTTGGAAGTGGTGGGCGATGGGGCAGACTTCTTCGCTTGGGCGAGTTCGGGGAGCTTCGACGCTTTCGCGTCCCGTTTCTTCTTCTCGGCCGCGAAGACTCCGAAGAAGTCGAGGTTGTCGTCGGGTGCGCTCTCGACCTCGGCTGCGTCTTCGTCCTCGGCGCCGGTGACTTCGATAATATATGCGTGCGGAACGGGTTGCCCAAGAGAGGTCGGCATAGCCTCGAAGCTGAGTGAGGAGTGGGGAGGAGGATCGCGCGCGAAGGTCGCGGCGCTGGTGGCGTTGGGTGTGGAGTTGGAAAGCCAGGCGTCGATCCTGGCCTGCAGGGAGCTGCCGGTGTTGTCGCCTGGGATAGGCTGGCCGTTAGGGAGATGGACGCGATCGTTGTGGATCAACGCTCGTCCCGTGCGACAGTACTCTTGCGCGATGGGGCACTCTCGGATGCGGTGGTTAGTCTGAGAGCAAAATGTGCATCCCATAGGACGCGGACGAGATCGGAAGAAGGTGGCGTCGTTGGAGACTGCGGGTGGAGCGGGAACGGACCGGTCTTGCGCTGGTGGCCAGGGCTGGTGATGGCTTGTCGATGGGGCGGCAGGGGGGTGATAGGAAAAGGTCTGAACGATTTCCGGCCTAGGGAGGGTGGAAGCGACGTCGGGATAGCGATGCGCGCAGCGAGCGTAAAGCACCGCGTATGTTCGCTCGCGGACGGAGAGTCCGTGCATCTTGTCCATGAGCTCGTCTAGCTCGCGATCTTCCTCCTCCCGAGTGGGCTCAGCGAAGCGAACAGTCTTGGGTTCGGAAGGAGTGTTGTTGCGTGGAGGAGAAGGAGCGCGGGGCGGAGGGTTAGTGGGGCGAGGAAGGTCCCGATCGGGGCGAGCGAAGGCGTCTCTGGGGTTATAGTCGAGGAAGTGGTCTCGCTCCCTCCTGCGTCCCTCATGATCGGGCAGCCGGGGGTCGAGTTCGCTCTGGCCGAACCATCTTTCGGCCGGTCTCTCGGGTCTGGCATAGTGCGGTGTGGACTGCTCCCAGCGCTCTTGTAGCTGGATGGGGAAGAATGGGGAGGCGGTGAAGGTGGTGAAGACGGCTCGAGCGATTTTGAAAACTTCTTCAAAGTCGTAGGGCTGCTCGGCCGATCGGTCTGGATATTTGCCTAGGAGCCTAGGCAGCATCTTCTCCCGGTCGCTAGGGTGGAATCCGTACCAGAACGCGGAATCGCGTTCTTCGTCGGTAATGCGACGGGCCTCCTGGAGGGGTTTGCAGAAGACCAAGAACTCTCTGTAGTAGTGCATGACGTCGTCTTCGCCGCGCATGCGCCGTTGACTAGTATAGTGGGCGTAGTCGAATAGTTTTTGTTTCGAGTATTTGGACTGAGTAGTAGCTCCTCCGTATATGCCCTCAATAGATAGTCGGAATAGTGCCCAATCGTGCGTTGTGTAGCCGTCGAGAAGTTTCCACAAATCCCGGAGGTCTGTAGGAATGTAGCGTGTGATGGTCTCCACTTTCTCTCGGGGTGTAAGGTTGCGGCTAGTGGCCATTTCCTCGTATTCCCGGAGGAAGTCGTCAAGCGGGTCTCCTACGCGTCCAGAGAAGTATGGTGCGTTATGCGAGCGGGCGGCTGGCATGGCCGCGGGGCCGGTAGCGGGATTGGCAGCCATATGTCTCGGGGCTGCGATGACTGCGGGAGGGTGTACTGGTGCGGCTGGTGCGGCGGTCGGAGCAGGAGCGATAGAGGAAGCTGTATAAGTCGGGGCAGAAGAGGAAGCGGTTGTGGTAGGGTTTGGAGTGGAAGACGGGGACGACGCTGCGGTAGAGGGTGCGATGGAAGATACTGTAGACGGTGTGTTGAGACTCAGGGAGGAGGAGGAGACGACGGAAGCGAGATTAGGAGCGAGAGCCGAAGAGGCTGTAACAGACGAGGTAGGAGGAGGCGGTAGCGGCTTTTGTGGATTAGAGAGTGATCTAGCTTTAGTGGGGAGTACGAGAGAGGTCGACTGAGCAGGCGAAGGTAGGTTTGACGAGGTAGCGGTAGTACGCGGTGACGAGGCCGAGATGGTAGACTTTGGAACAGGGATCAAAGAGGGAGCGACGAAACGTTTGTAACTTCGTGCTACGAGGGTCGAAAATGGGATTGAAGACTGAGAGGGTGGTTCGGTTTGGGGGGAGAAGGAGCCCGGAATGGACTGAGCGCGGTTAGGTCGGGGGGTGACTTCGGAGTCGGGGACGAAGGCTTCTGTGATGTCGAGTGTCAAGCTGCTGGTGGACGGTTCTGGCTGGCGCGGCGGTGTATGAGGCGATGTGTCGGTGGGTTCTGGCTTTCTGGTGAACTTTCCGGAGAGATCTCTAGGCGGTAGACTCGGCTGTCTGGGCATATGGTTGGTCACCAGAGGCGACCGGGAAGGGAAGAAGGATAAAGGGGAGAGGGGGGTTAATCCACTAAACTCAGCCTCACTGGGGCAGCCAGATGTACGTGCTCGAAAGCGCGTGAGTGAGTAAGAGAGGGCTGAGGATGGGACCAAACAGAGAAAGGGAAAGGAGGGGAGTTGTCGTCGGGTCTTAGCGGGGACGAGTGCCCAAATCGTGACCGTCGATCGAGCGAGTATCCTGAGACCTAAGTGAGCGAACGAGAACGTCGAGCGAGGCTCGAATCACGCGTAGCGGTAACGCGGATGATAACTAAAGAGGGGGCAAAGGCGGCGGTGAGTCGATGAGGTGCACTAAGTTGAGGAACGAGGGTGAGAAATGGGCAAGAAAATGAAAGAAACGTCGGGCGCGCCTTTGTCCAAGACAAAGAACGCCGCTCTAGACCGCTCAACGGTCGTGGGTGTAGACATGCACCGAGATCCCGGGTTCTGAGGGCAGCAAAAGTGACGGAGGGATGGAGTGGAGAATGATGGAGAGGGCTTTCCGAGGCAGGCCCCTTGACGACGTCGCGGATGAAGAGTCGTTGAGGGATAGTGGATGATCGAGAGTCGGAATCGGGAATGTTAATCATATTTGGCCATAGAAAAGAGCGACGAGGGTTGAGACGAGATGATGGAGAGACGGAAGAGTGGGAGAGACGAGGCGAGGAGGAAGGGACGACGAACACGAGTTGGTGGCGGTTGGTGATCATCCGCGATAGGAAGTCAGGTCACGTGCCGAGCCGACGAGACCGAAGTGGTCGATAGTGGGTGGTTTTGCGCTCAAGGGCTGCGACGCCCTTACAGCGTAGAACGTTTTGCCGGACCTACAACGATGACGGAAGGAGGCCGTGAGAGACTTGCACGTGAAACTTGCCCATGCCAGGCACATTGACGCGTAAGAGTCTACAGCTTCTCGTCCATGACGACATCCTGGCAACGTCAACTCACGTATTTTGTTCTCCCGATGACATAGGTGTTCCACTACGTCTTTGGCCTGACTTGTGGTGACGGCGTTTCTCTCAAATACTACCGCCGGTTCGACTCTCCAACCCCTTCTCACAACTCTCATTTACGCTAATCCATCATGAGAAGAAACAGTCAACTCGGCACCACCTCCTTCTCAATCTTGTAGTCCTCACAAAAGCGATCAAGCCTTCCCATCAGGTAGAGCAAGTTTCGTTGCTCAGGACAACGGGGGTAACATTGGGTCGGCTCAGAACTCAAAAAGGTCCGGGAGCAGCGCATCTGTCTCACCACAAAGTCCGCAGCGCAAATACGCCGTACGCCTGCCATCCATCCCCGTCAATCTGACTCACCAACCTTGCCAGCACCGATCCGATCCGCCCAACCTTCACCGCGCGACCCACGACACGAAGATGCGATGATGGCGCCTGAAGCCACGCTTTCGCCACTCGCGTGGCTAACGTCGACCACCGCCATGCACGACATCCTGTTCGCTATGTCTCTGTCGGGAGCAGCAAGATGAAAGAGCAGTCGCGGCGGGACTACATCCGCGAGCTGCACGAGATTGGCGACGAGGCCGACGTTGTGTTCGTGCTTGATGTGCACGACCTGACTGGGGCCGCGCCAACTGGTCGAGGAGTAAATATGCAGTTGCGAGACGGAGGAAAAGCGGCTCGTGTTCGTGTTCATATAAATGGTGCGTAGTCGTCTGTTACCATCCCCCTACCCTTTCCAAGTTTTTGGATAAATGGAGCAGATATACAAGCTACGGATCCTGAAGCTGAAGACGCAAGAGGGCCGTGAGAGGCTCTAGAGTGGACACATTGCACCGCCTCATAGCCAAGACCAGGCCGACAAGTGAGCAAGGCAGAGCCGTATCTATCCTTCCAGTCTCTTGTTCTTGACGACATCCTGACACCGCCAGTTCGTATCTCTCATCCTCAAAGGCCTTAACACCCGATGATGTGGTAGTCGACTACGCCGTTTGGCTCTATTTGTGACCACTGGCGTTCATCTCAAATATCCCGGGGCTGAAGCGCTGACGCCCCAACCTTTCTCACATGCCTCTCGTTCATATCAATTCACCATGGGAAATTCGGCAGCACCATCCTCCATCGACCTTATAATCTCTCAACGGACTCGAAAAAAAAGCGAAGCCCTGGTCCTCAAATGGAGTACGCATCAGATTTTTTCGTCGCGCATGACATTGCGGCTAACATCGCGGAAGCTCGCAACTCAAAAGGGATTTCAGGTGCGCTCGATCTCAAAGTTCGCGGTGCACCAAAGCAGCGCAAGCGCCCCACACGTCTGCTGTCCGTCGCCTTCCATCAGTACTTACCTGAGTACTTCCTTGCCAGCCTGGCCACTGATCCGTTCCACTCAGTCTCAGCCGCACGACTCACTGCACCAAGACGTAACGATGGCGAGTAGCTGACGTAGCTATCTACGTCCCATTCGCTATGTCGGAGCAGGGCGTCTGCCGGGAACGGCAAGACGAAGGAACAGCTGTAACCTCAAACCCGCACGCGGCTCAAGGTAGTCGACGAGCCTGCCGCCGTATTGCTCGTGCTTGACGCGCACGACCTGGTTGGGTGCTGCGGCCAGCTGGTCTAGGAGGTGTGCTGGTGCGAGGCGGAGGAGGGCAAGGGTTCGGTTCGTGATCATGCAACAAGATCGGTACGTGCCTATGGTATATGCACTGTTACCGTTCCGACTGGTCCCGAATGACTGTGAACTTGTATGGTCTCGATGTGATTCATCTCCCACCATCACCGGGAACACCGGTTTGTGTATGTGTGTTTTGTTCTTTGATACCTACTCGCTGCAAGATTCTGTCGTACTGTACTGGGCAATTCGGACAGATCACACGATTCAGGAAAGTTTAGACGGGTTTATGAGTTTCCGAGTACGTGTCGTGTGTTATGTATACAGTGGGAATGACATGATTTACGACGGAACTATAGACAGCTGTAATGCGAGGATATCGAGTAGCGATCCGGCAGGGATCAACACAAAGGGAGAGTGTGGATGACAGTATGGAGAGACCCGCAATCCGCCAGGCCCCTAATAAGGCCGCATCAAGACATGAAGAGCTAACGGCCGATGAAGCACACGCAGACCTGGAGACTCACCACGAGACTCAAGCCGAAACGCGCTGCACACACGCGCGCAAAGCAAGACCACGCCCTCAAATCTGCCCCTCCATTCTGGCGTCACACACGCCCCGGTATGCTCGACACTTGACATATTGCAAACCGCTCCTCGAGAGGAGCGGGGAGGTGTTCTAATGAAGCGGTTAATCAACAGGAGGTGGAAGGATAGGGGATAGGGAAGCTCGCATATTGTCAAGTGCCACATGGGGCCATGTATATGAGCCTTACAACGGAACTATAGACAGCTATAATGCGAGGCTATCGGGTAGCGATGGTGCAGTGATCAAATAAAGAGAGGCTGTCCGGATGGAGACGCGCGCATTCTCTTCAAAGAAACCAAGTCGTAATGAGTGTGATTATCGAATGAGAAAGATATGTGTGCAAAGATAACATCCAAAAGGGAGAAGTTAAACGAGCGTACATGAGCTTTGTTCACGTGTACCCACTCTCCTCGCTCCAGTTCCCACTGAGCGCCCGAACGAAACAGCAATCCTGACCCCAGTGGTGGGCGTGTCCACAGCGCGAGACATGATGGGCCTTCTTCCGCCTTGGGAGCCTCGGTCGGCAGAGAAGTCCACAGGCAGCGGAGCGTTCGAAGCGCCTGCATGTTCGGCAATAGCGATCCGACTTGCTTGTACAGCGCTTGAAGCGAGACCTAGTACTGATCAGCCAGAGAAACAGCCAAGGGAGGCAGCCGACGCGTACCTCATCTGAAGTGCCTTCGAGAGACAACTTGGGTACAATACCTCCTGCCCCGCGCTCGTATTCGGCAGCGCGCCTACAGTAATAACCGCCCACACGTAAGCACATCCACGTCGGACGCGAGAACGAGCACGAGCTCCTTCAGTGAGCCACCGAGCGCGCCGAACAGCGCCACGGTGCGCAGGCCATCGTACAGCGTGCTCGCGGTCCGCAGCATCACGCGCCGCAGCCGACGGCTAGGAGCAAGGGCGGCAGCGAGGCCGGGGGTGCTGTCGAACACCTCAAGGCGCGGAGCGGCGCCAGCGGGTGGGACGTCGTGCGCTGCAAGAGGAACACTGATGAAATGGGGCAGCGCGAGGTGGGTAAGACACGTGCAGGGTGCCGAGAGAAAGTCGTCAAAGAATGCGTAGGGAAGCGTGTCGGAGAGTAGCTTGAGATGCGAGAGCGTACCCGGTGCCATGGAGAGCAGCTCCGCGTTGAAGGCCGGCGGCATCAGCGCCGAGAGCGCGCGCATAGAGCGGAGCGCGAGCACGAAGGACGGGCCGTGCGCAGGCGGGTTGGCGCGGAGCGTCAGCATCGTCACAAGCACTGCGAGATGGACAGCTCGAGTGTATGATAGAGAGCGAGTTGTGCCCCGGCGCTGGAGCGCTTCGAGACGTGGGGGGACAGGGGAGCGCGGGATATGCGCCAAGAAGAGCGAGAGAGTGACCGGAGGGCTCTGGCGCGCAGCAGCACTTTAGCACTAAACGGGAGAAAAAACAGCCAATGACACGAACGTGTTGATGTTCCAAAGAACAAGGACGCCGTTCTTGAATTTGTTAGACTTGTGTGTGACACCAGCATGTCCTTGAAAACGAGTCCGAGGCCGGATGTAGGACGTGTCTTGATAAAATCGACAGATATTTCTATTCATTAATGTTATAAATTGTTTTAATACTAAAGTGTAAGTCTTATTTTAAAGGTATACATTTTTAAAAAGAATTTGTTATTACACCTAAAATTAAAATTAGATATGATTAGTTACTTAGAATTTTATTTTGATGAAAATTATTAAAATTTTACATCTCTTTTATTTTTTTGTTTTGTTTTTTTTTTTGTTTTTTTCTTTTAATTTTTTTGGTTTCCTGCACATTCTTCCCATGTATACATAAGTATTACGACTAATTCAGTTGAAAATACAACTTTATAAGTTTAAACTTCAATTAGCTGTCTATGTATCTGTTAACTGGAAAATTAATTCCAAAATCGAGAGATTCTATGCATATAGCGAAGTAATAATTAAAAAATTTACACTTTTTAACGGCATTTCCTAATTTAGGGTTTAAATATAATAATATATAATTTATAAAGATAAAAAATTTAAGTGGGTTCAAGTAAAGTAAGTTCTTTGTCTATTCATATTATTTCTAAATAAATTCTATTCAGAAGCAATGGTAGGTCCTATGTACCTCTCAAGTGAATACTTCTGTCCGTGAACTTGTCAGTCTATTCTCGAGTGAAAGCTGTTCGACTAAGTTAACCGATCTTGATCATCCATATCAGTTGCAGATCGTGAATTCTGTTTGATAACAAGATGATGGATTTAGTTTTTGAGCCTGGGGGCTGTGTGAAGAACCCAAGGTGTACAAGCGACGGGTGGAGGTTGACCTGAAGACGCAAGAAGGTCATGAGATGCACACACGTGTGAAAATAGCAGCATCGCATGAGCGCTCGGAGGTAGACTCGGAGCCATTCTCGTCCATGACAATATCTCAGGAACCACCAATTCCCGTCAACTTTCCGATGACATGGGGTACAGTAGTCTTGACCACGCCGTTTGTGTTCTCGCAAAAGACTCAAATATCCCTGGGGCTGACGCTTCGACCTTTCTCATCTCCCTCATTTACACAATTCATCATAGGAAGAGACAGTCAGCTCGACAACGGCACCCTCAACCATCCTTGTAGCCTACCCCTCAAATGAAGTGCGCACCCAATTATCCTCGCTCAGGACAATGTGGCCAACATCGCTCAGAACTCAAAAAGATCCAGGTGCCGCAGTGTCCGACCTCAACGTTAGTATCGTTGCTTCCGCCTTTCCCGCTGACCTTGGCATTGACTCGTTCCTGTCTCTACCGCGTCGCCCGTGTCACGGAGACGCGACGATGGTGTCTGAGATCCGAGCCCAGACTCTCGTCGCTCGCGTAGCTAGCGACTTGCACGACATCCCATCCGCTGCGTCGGTACCAGCGTCTGCCAGGGGCAAGAAAAACAAAGGAACAGCTGTAGCAGCTCTACACCCATGATCTCGCCATCGTATTTCTCGCGTTTGATACGCACGACCCGGCAGGGTATCACAGCCGGCCGGTCAAGGAGGATGGGCGCGGGCGCGGGGCAGAGGGCAAGCGGTTCGGTTCACGCTCAACAATATCGGTACGTGCATCCCGTCCCCTTCTCTCTCGAACTCTCGGACCGACCTGGTGCTGCGCGAGAATTCATATACCTGGCTGAAGTACGTCCGCACTACGACCCCAATGCTGCCCTCCCGCTCCGTGGACTGGTGCCAGCGCACGAATCTCCTTTGGCACTGCACCAGCACACTCCTCCGTCTCCTCATGACGTAGGCTACAAGCCGAGCTGGGGCACAGACGGTCACATTATATCGGCTGGAATGCAGTATACTGTACTTGACCACTGTTTTCAGATAGAAGAGGAACGAAGCGCACAATTCGGGAAATCTTAGACGAATTGATGAGTTGCTGAGTAGGTGTCGTGTGTTAAGTACACGGTAAGAGTAACATGATGTATACGAGCTTTACGACGGAACTATAGACAGCTATAATGCGAGGATATCGGGTAGCGATCGTGCGGGATTAGCAAAGTGTGGCCGCCTGGATGGAGACCCGTGCCCTTCTCTCCAAAGAAAAAATGTCAAAGTCGTAATGAGTGTGGCGAAGGGACGAGAGATAAAACTGGCAAATGTATGCGCAAAGAAAACATCCAAAAAAGAGAAGAAAAACGAGCATACATGAATTTAGTTAACGTGTATCCACTCCCCACCCGAGTTCCCAGTGCGCCTCAGAAGGAACGACAATGCAACGCAATGCCGATCCCAGCGGAGGCCGTGTCCGTACTGTGAGACGCGACAGCCCTTCTGCCTTGGGAGCTTCAGTCGCCAGAGTAGCCCGCAGGCGGAGCATGCGAAGCGCCTGCACGTCCGTTAATAGCGAGATCTAGTACCGCTTAGTCAGTGTCAAGTGCTGCAGAGGGAGGCAACTGACACATACCTCATCTTAAGTGCCCCCGAGACAGCTCGAGTACCTCCTGCCCCGCGCCCGTACGTATGTGTACATTAGGCGCGAGTATGAGTCCGAGCTCTTTCCGTGTGCTGCCAAGCGCGCCAAACAGAGCCGCCGGGCGCAGGCCGTCGTACAGGATGCTTGCCATGCGTAGCGTCAGGCGGCACAGAGGATGGCCGGAACCGAGCGCGGCCGCGAGGCCGAGGCTATTGTTGAGCACAGCGGGGTGCGGCGCGGCATTGGGTGAGACGACGTGCGCTGCAGGGGGAACACCGAAAAAGTGGGGGAGCGCGAGGTGGGCAATACGTGCATGGGCGGGCACGGCGAGAAAGTTTTCGAAGAGTGTGTAGGGCAGCGTGTTGGTAAGCGGCGCCACAGCGAGTAGCTCCACGTCAAAGGCCGGTAGCGTCAGCGCTGAGAGAGCGCACATAGAACGGAGCGCCGGAGCTAGCGTGAGCACGAAGGACAGGCCATGTGGGGGCGGGTAGGTGCGCGCAGCACAAGCGTTGTCACAAGCGCCGCGAGGTGCAGCGCGCCAGCTAGCCGCGTGACACATGCGTCGGCATCATCGGCGGAGAGCTCGAGCCCACATCTATCTGCACGATCTGCTGTCCCTTCTCCCGCACCACTCGTCTGACTGGACTTTTCAAAAACAGAGCGGAGATCGCACAATCCGACGAGGTGCATATCGCGCAGCTCCATGGCTGCGACCCCAAAAAGGTCGCCAGGCTCGACCACATATTCGAGCAGCCCTTCCACGTGGGTCCGGCGGGCGACGCACTCCCCGCCGCCACTATGTGTTCTGTATTTGTATTTACTTCTACGACCGCCGCGACCTCTGCCAGAGGCCACTGGGAGAGTGACAGATACGGCGCGAGCAATTGAATGGGTATGGAGGTGGTCTCGGACATCAGGTTCAATCGTACGAATCATACATGGCTCAACTAGTACGCCTCCTGGACCATTCGGCAGTAGATGCAATTATCCTTCCTTGTTAACTGCACTGAGAAAATAAACTTGCACGGGAATATTGATTCCAATAACAGTGTAAACCAACAATCTTTTCTATGTAAATGTGATTTCGACCGAAGACTGAGACGGAACTAAAAGCTTGACGAGATATTTTCCTAACAGATGCAAGAACAAACGTACCAGATCAATAGCCATTATAAAGCCCGCAAACGACTCGTCAGAGTGCTCTTGAGAAGGTGCAGTAAGGTGTTGTCGGATCTTCGAGTCAATATTTCCCTCGCGATAGTCAGCCTCCGCGTGGGTTAAAGCTGATTCCGACGACATGTCTGAGAGACGTAAGAAGGTGGCATGCTTCAAGATGAGGATAACAGCTTCAACAAGCGTCAAATACACCCTAAAAACGGTGAAGGGAAATACCAAAGATCAAATGATAACCGCCTAGACTGGTGGGGGGGAGCTAAAGAGATAAATATGGTTAGCAAGGGACAAACCACAATAATACAAGCAAACACATTTTGAATGGTTGGAAACGACATAATTTGGTTTACCTTATAAAGACGTGAGATGTTTGGTTGAGTAAACGTATGGAAGAGAACTTACAAGCTGAAATACCAAATGTCGACTAATCATTAACAAGCTGGAAATGAGAGTATCTACGCACGCGCTAGTAGGGAAGGGATAAGTACGATCCATGGAAAGTAACACGTCTGATCGACGAAAAAAACAAACGCAGCAAGGTAAAGAGCAACTTACAAGCTGAAGGCCCGAAACAGCCGACGTCAGCAGGCTTCAAACACAGCGAGCCACGGCAGCCACTCACCAACTGGAGAGCCGAGGACAGGCGTCGTCAGCAGGCTTCAAACACAGCGAGCCACGGCAGCCACTCACGGACTGGAGAGCCGAGGACAAGCGTCGTCAGCAGGCTTCAAACACAGCGAGCCACGGTAGCCACTCACCAACTGGAGAGCCGAGGACAGGCGTCGTCAGCAGGCTTCAAACACAGCGAGCCACGGCAGCCACTCACTCCCTGGAGAGCCGAGGACAGGCGTCGTCAGCAGGCTTCAAACACGGCGAGCCACGGCAGCCACTCACTGCCTGGAGAGCCGAGGACAGGCGTCGTCAGCAGGCTTCAAACACAGCGAGCCACGGCAGCCACTCACGTCCTGGAGAGCCGAGGACAGGCGTCGTCAGCAGGCTTCAAACACAGCGAGCCACGGCAGCCACTCACGGACTGGAGAGCCGAGGACAAGCGTCGTCAGCAGGCTTCAAACACAGCGAGCCACGGCAGCCACTCACCAACTGGAGAGCCGAGGACAGGCGTCGTCAGCAGGCTTCAAACACGGCAAGCAACGGCAGCCTCTCACCAACTGGAGAGCCGAGGACAGGCGTCGTCAGCAGGCTTCAAACACAGCGAGCCACGGCAGCCACTCACTGCCTGGAGAGCCGAGGACAGGCGTCGTCAGCAGGCTTCAAACACAGCGAGCCACGGCGGCCACTCACTCCCTGGAGAGCCGAGGACAGGCGTCGTCAGCAGGCTTCAAACACAGCGAGCCACGCCAGCCACTCACCAACTGGAGAGCCGAGGACAGGCGTCGTCAGCAGGCTTCAAACACGGCAAGCCACGGCAGCCACTCACTTCCTGGAGAGCCGAGGACAGGCGTCGTCAGCAGGCTTCAAACACAGCGAGCCACGGTAGCCACTCACCAACTGGAGAGCCGAGGACAGGCGTCGTCAGCAGGCTTCAAACACAGCGAGCCACGCCAGCCACTCACGGACTGGAGAGCCGAGGACAGGCGTCGTTAGCAGGCTTCAAACACAGCGAGCCACGGCAGCCACTCACGACCTGGAGAGCCGAGGACAGGCGTCGTCAGCAGGCTTCAAACACAGCGAGCCACGGCAGCCACTCACGTCCTGGGGAGCCGAGGACAGGCGTCGTCAGCAGGCTTCAAACACAGCGAGCCACGGTAGCCACTCACCAACTGGAGAGCCGAGGACAGGCGTCGTCAGCAGGCTTCAAACACAGCGAGCCACGGCAGCCACTCACGGACTGGAGAGCCGAGGACAGGCGTCGTCAGCAGGCTTCAAACACAGCGAGCCACGGCAGCCACTCACGTCCTGGAGAGCCGAGGACAGGCGTCGTCAGCAGGCTTCAAACACAGCGAGCCACGGCAGCCACTCACGGACTGGAGAGCCGAGGACAAGCGTCGTCAGCAGGCTTCAAACACAGCGAGCCACGGCAGCCACTCACCAACTGGAGAGCCGAGGACAGGCGTCGTCAGCAGGCTTCAAACACGGCAAGCAACGGCAGCCTCTCACCAACTGGAGAGCCGAGGACAGGCGTCGTCAGCAGGCTTCAAACACAGCGAGCCACGGCAGCCACTCACCAACTGGAGAGCCGAGGACAGGCGTCGTCAGCAGGCTTCAAACACAGCGAGCCACGGCGGCCACTCACTCCCTGGAGAGCCGAGGACAGGCGTCGTCAGCAGGCTTCAAACACAGCGAGCCACGCCAGCCACTCACCAACTGGAGAGCCGAGGACAGGCGTCGTCAGCAGGCTTCAAACACGGCAAGCCACGGCAGCCACTCACTTCCTGGAGAGCCGAGGACAGGCGTCGTCAGCAGGCTTCAAACACAGCGAGCCACGGTAGCCACTCACCAACTGGAGAGCCGAGGACAGGCGTCGTCAGCAGGCTTCAAACACAGCGAGCCACGGTAGCCACTCACGACCTGGAGAGCCGAGGACAGGCGTCGTTAGCAGGCTTCAAACACAGCGAGCCACGGCAGCCACTCACGACCTGGAGAGCCGAGGACAGGCGTCGTCAGCAGGCTTCAAACACAGCGAGCCACGGCAGCCACTCACGTCCTGGAGAGCCGAGGACAGGCGTCGTCAGCAGGCTTCAAACACAGCGAGCCACGGTAGCCACTCACCAACTGGAGAGCCGAGGACAGGCGTCGTCAGCAGGCTTCAAACACAGCGAGCCACGCCAGCCACTCACGGACTGGAGAGCCGAGGACAGGCGTCGTTAGCAGGCTTCAAACACAGCGAGCCACGGCAGCCACTCACGACCTGGAGAGCCGAGGACAGGCGTCGTCAGCAGGCTTCAAACACAGCGAGCCACGGCAGCCACTCACGGACTGGAGAGCCGAGGACAGGCGTCGTCAGCAGGCTTCAAACACAGCGAGCCACGGCAGCCACTCACGTCCTGGAGAGCCGAGGACAGGCGTCGTCAGCAGGCTTCAAACACAGCGAGCCACGGCAGCCACTCACTGCCTGGAGAGCCGAGGACAGGCGTCGTCAGCAGGCTTCAAACACAGCGAGCCACGGCAGCCACTCACGTCCTGGAGAGCCGAGGACAGGCGTCGTCAGCAGGCTTCAAACACAGCGAGCCACGGCGGCCACTCACGACCTGGAGAGCCGAGGACAGGCGTCGTCAGCAGGCTTCAAACACAGCGAGCCACGGCAGCCACTCACTTCCTGGAGAGCCGAGGACAGGCGTCGTCAGCAGGCTTCAAACACGGCAAGCCACGGCAGCCACTCACTTCCTGGAGAGCCGAGGACAGGCGTCGTCAGCAGGCTTCAAACACAGCGAGCCACGGTAGCCACTCACGAACTGGAGAGCCGAGGACAGGCGTCGTCAGCAGGCTTCAAACACAGCGAGCCACGGTAGCCACTCACGAACTGGAGAGCCGAGGACAGGCGTCGTCAGCAGGTTTCAAACACAGGGAGCCACGGCAACCACTCACCAACTGGAGAGCCGAGGACAGGCGTCGTCAGCAGGCTTCAAACACAGCGAGCCACGGCAGCTACTCACGAACTGGAGAGCCGAGGACAGGCGTCGTCAGTAAGATTTGAACGTAGCGGGACGATAGCTGCTCACAAACTGGATCGCAGAGCACCATGGTGCATGGTCAGGTCAGCCGATCTCGAAACCGCGAGTAAGAGCTGACACTCACCCACTACGAGTTAGGCGGCATCAACCATCATGAGCCATGCGTCACAATTTAAGACTTTATTAAATTACCCAGATGTACGGAAACGGGAAAAGACATTCCCGGACAATATCTTTGGCGTCCATGCCCGTCCGGGAACGGACACTGTAATGCATGTTGTCATCGTCGCGCACTTCGCCCCTTCAATTGGCGCACTCACCGCTTCAACGCTCTTTTAACACTCAATTCTAAATTTCCCCTCTGCACAGCCAAAAGCATTAATCCGACCATGTCGTCATTCAAAGCTGCAGCCGTCGTCTCAATAAGCTTATCGCAGCCCAGACTTTGCTTGTGCATTTCTGCCGAAAAGCATTAGCACCTAACTCTAGTATTTGCCTCTCAACTTACCTTCTAATCGCACGAATCTGACATCATCACCAAGGGGGCTCACGTAGTGCTCTCGAAATCGTTTCTCCGCCACATCAAGTACGTCGTCATCTGGGCTTCCGAAATCCTCCACATGGATTTGGACATTTCGCCGAAATTGATCGTACTTTGTAAACACAGCAATCACAGGGACTGAACATAATTAGTTAAATACAGTCACGAATCTCCGTAATGACGCACCATTCCGTTCAGGACAGATGTCATTGAAAAATTTAAGATCGAGCTGTGGTCGCTGGTTGTCCATTGGCACGCAGTACCTTAAAATATGACCGTCAATTGTCGTAATCGTGAACACTCGGGAATCCAACCATATCGTATGTAATCTGTCTTGCAGTCGCCCATTTCCACACTTCTGTTGAATGAATTCTCGCAACATGTCGAGTTCCCTTGCACTACCTGACTCGATTCCGCGAGAGTCATGGAAAACATAGCCCCGATGATTGGAAAAGACAAGTTCGTCCTCGATCGAGTGCTCCCCTCGCTGGCTACATTTTAGAGGCAACCAAAGAGAAGTACCACTGTCACTTACATCCACGGACGGGTCGAGTGTAACCTGGTCGGCAGTGAGATCAGATTCACAAACAAAAGGTTGGACTACGTACCTCTTCCCCTCTCCGGTAAATGGCGGGGCTCTCTGTCGTTTCGCAGATTCTCTTGAGGATCGACGTCTTGCCTGCATTCGCCCTTCCTATAATGAGCACTCGAAACTGGACTTCTGGAATTCGACGACGCGGCTGCTGTGTGTTCATTGGAGCGATGGTGTTTGTGAAGGTGGCCTGAGAGCCAAGAACGCGAGTGACGTCTGCCGGCTATTGGAGGAATTCGGCGGCTTTCTGGCACCAGAGAACAACCAAAGACTCACGGATTTAGATTTCCTGTACACAAAGGTCACGGTGACGCGATGCTTGCTATCTGTGAAGCCGCTTAACAAGAAGTGGACTGTACTGGGAACAAAACATCACCACCTTCCAGACGGACAACCTTGTCGTCTCCGAACTTGTATGGCTTAAACTTGAGAGCAACCTTAGCAACCCTTAAGTCGAAAAGTCCTCCGAGTCGCTGGATGGTCAACGTAGCACTGGTGTGGGTCTTAAGATAGCTACACGGAATAAATTAGCATTCGACGGTGAGTGCAAACAAGGCCGATGACACGAACATGTTGACCTCCCAATGAACACGGGCGCCGTTCTTGAATTTGTCAGACTTGCGTGTGGCGCCGGCATCGTCCTTGAACACGAGCTCGAGATCGGATGTAGGACGTTTCTTGAAAAAATCGACAGATATTTCTACGCAACTATATTAATTCTTAGAAACAATGGTAAGTCCTGTATACCTTTCAAATGAATGACTCTGTTCGTGAATCGGTCAGCTTATGCTCGAGAGGAAGCTGTTCGACTAACTCAGGTTGATCGTCCACATCAGTTACAGATCGTGAATTCGATTCCATCGCAAGATATGATAAATTTGGTTGTTTAAGCTTGAGAGCTGTGTGAAGAACTCTGATGAAGCAGATGGATGTACGAGCGACGGATGAAGGTAAGACGCAAGTACAGAGACGCACAGCGGCATTACTCAACCCGCCACGTGACTTTCTCAACATGCTGGAACCACCAACTCCCGGATGAGACAGGGTACTGTAGTCGACCTCGCCGATTAGCTCGACTTGTGGCCGTCACGGTTGGCGTTTCTCCCAAAATCCAACCTTTCTCATCCCTCTTGATTACACCAATTCTGAGTCATCAGAAACAGTCAGCCCGACAGCATCCCCTTCAACCACCCTTGTGACCGTCTCACCGACGAAAAACCAAGCCTATCACTCAAATGAAGTACGCATCCAATTATTTTCGCTCAGGACGTCGGTCACGCTCAGACCTCGAAAAGGACCCAGGTGCCCGCCTGCTTGATCTCTGGCTCAACGACGCAGGGGAAGAGCGTACCGTCTTGTTCGCCGACCTAGCCCCTAATCCGTCCCCCCTCCATTCTCCTCCGCAGGACGCGAGTGGCGGTGTTGTCTGAGCCCACGCTCTACCCAGCTGGGTGCCGCACCCGACTAGTCGAAGGGGACGTGCGCGAGCGCGAGGCGGAGGGCAAGCGGTCATAGGTGGTTCGTGTTCGCGCTCAACAAGATCGGTACGTGCCTTCCCGTCTCTTCTCTCTCACATGCCCGGCTGAAGCACCTCCGCATCACTACCCCAACGTTACGATCCCGGTATCAGCGCCTTTCGCACCAGCGTACTCTCTCATGGTGTACAAGCCCCGCGCGGGCGAAGACAGTCGCATTATATCAACTGAAATGCGTATTCATTGTCACTGTTCGAATCGAACTTCCGAAAGATGGTGGTCCACTCGATTAGGCTGGCCGAAATTAGCTTATGGTGCGATAGAGTAACGTTTTTCAATGTAATCTACTTATCTTCCACCGGAACACCGGTGTGCGTAAATGTGTATTTTTCCGATACCTGCTCGCTGTAAGATTTCGTCGTGAATTCGATTATACTTTACTTGGCCAATAGTGCAGCTCTTTTCAAGAGGAGCGAAGCGCGCGATCGGAACAGTTTAGACAACCCGATGAGTTGCTTAGTACGTGTCGTGTTATATACACGGTGGGAGTAACGTGATGAATATGAGCTTTACGACGGAACTATAGACAGCTATAATGCGAGGATATCGGGTAGCGATCGTGCAGGATCAATGAAAGGAGTGTGGCCGTCTGGATGGGGACCCGAACCCTTTTCACCATAGAAAAAAGGTAAAGTCGTAAGTAATGAGTGTGGCGATCGAATGAGAGAAATATGTGCGCAAAGAAAATATCCAAAAGAGAAGAAAACCGAGTATACATGAGTTCAGTTCACGCGTACCCACTCCCCTCGCTCGAGTTCCCAATGAGCCCCCGAAGGAAACACGACGCAGCGTAATCCCGATCCTACTGGAGGTCGTGTCCATAGCGCGAGACGTGATGCACCTTCTTCCGCCTTCGCAGCCTCGGTCGGCAAAGAAGTCCGCAGGCGGAGCGTACGAAGCGCCTGCACGTTCGGTAATAGGGAACCGACTTGCTTGTACAGCGCCTGAAGCGAGACCTAGTACTGATCAGTCAGAGAAAGAGCCGAGGGGGAGCAGCCGACGCGTACCTCATCTGAAGTGCCGTCGAGACTCAGCTCGAGTACCTCCAGTCCCGCGCCCGTATTTCCCAGCGCGCCCAATAACCGCCCGCGCGTACGCACGTCCACGTCGGGCGCGAGTACGAGCACGGGCTCTTTCAGCGCGCCGCCGAGCGCGCCAAACAGAGCCGCGGGGCGAAGGCCGTCATACAGCGTGCTTGCAATGTGTAGCGTCACGCGGCGGAGCGGACGACCAGGAGCGAGCGCGGCCGCGAGGCCAGGACTGCTATCGAGCACGGCAAGGCGCGGGACGGCGGCTGATGGGACGTCCTGCGCTGCAGGGGGAACGCCGACGAAGTGGGGTAGAGCAAGGTGGGTGAGACGCGCACGCGCGGGCGCAGCGAGAAAACCGTCGAAGAACGCGTAGGGCAGCGTGTCTGCGAGCAGCGTGAGATGCGTGAGCGTGCCGGGCGCAGCGGCGAGCAACTCCGCGTCGAAGGCTGGCAGCGTCAGCGCCGAGAGCGCGCGCATGGAGCGGAGCGCCAACGCCAACGCGAGTACGAAGGACGGGCCGTGCGCAGGCGGGTAGGCGCGCAGCGTCAGCGTCGTCACGAGAGCCGCGAGATGTGGTGCGCCCGCTAACCGCGCGACGCAGGCGTCCGCGTCGTCTGCGGACAGCTCGAGCGTGCGGTAGAGCGCGAGCTGCGCGGCGGCGCTGAAGCGCTTCGAGACGCGGGCTAGGACGGGCAGCCGCGAGCGCGGGACGTGCGCCAAGACGAATGAGAGCGGTATCGGAGGGCTCTGGCGCGCCTTCTGTCGGGCGAGCCGTGGCGTGCGTGGCTCGAATACCTGTGGGGAAGTCACTATGATGCGCTGGGGCGGATGTGGCAGTGGAGGTGTCTGCGTGGACTCGGTCGGGGAGTGCAGGAATGCGGGTGAGCTGAGTGTGCGGGCGCGGGTGGGGTGCGTCTGGAAGGAGGACCGTGCGCTGGGTGAGACGGTGTATGTTGGTACGCTTGGGAACATCCCGGGAAGGTAGGTGAGACAGGCGAATCAGTGCAGGCCACGTCCAGCTCGGAGATAATGCTAGCACGTCGCCCGAGGCCGCTGGGAGGACGGATATCTGAAGATGCAGGCGATGGCGAGCGGCTAGGAGAGCGGTCCCATGGGACACTGGAGATGTGGGAAATGGCCTTGGAGGAGGGGCGTCCTCGACCCCTGCGAAAATGTAACTTGGAAGTAAATGTTGTCATCCGCCGCAGGGATATCGAGATCGTAGATGGTGAATGCACGAGACTGGGCGTGTCTTTGACGTCGAGATTTTGGGACTGATTGAACCTACGCATGAAGGACGGCATGGTGCAAGGAGAGGGTAAGAGGGTGTCGTGGAGGGAGGAGGGAACAGACAGGCCAGAAGCAAGACCGTCCAAGTGGAGTGCGAATGAACATTTTGAAGCCGTGTGCAGGATGGTGATTTGCAATAGAAGAAAAATTTAATTTCCGAGGTTCTACGGAGATGGGTGGCCATGCCAGTGGCTGCTGGTCACGCATTCACGCCGATCTTGGTCCTTCGATTCTGATTCCGTCCACGTCTTGACGATCATCGGGTCCCGCCTTTGACGAAGACATTCCCGGTTTCGGCGAAGTGAAATGTTGAGTTTGCGCTCTCTTCACACGGCGCTCAGCATGAGGCGGGCTGTCCTGGACCACAACAACCATAACTTTGAAAAGCGATGGTCAATGCAACACTCGTGTGGGTCCTAACATAGCCGTGCGGAATTAATTAGCATTCGACAGTGAGGGAAAAGACGGCTAATGACACGAACACGTCGAGGTTCCAACGAATAAGGATGCTGTCCTTGAATTTGTTCGATTCATGCGTGACACTGGCATCGTCCTTGAAAACGAGCTCGAGGTTGGACGTAGGGGGTCTCTTGATGACATCTCTGCGCAACTATATCAGTGCTCAAAGACAATGGTAGGTCCCATATACCTTTCAAATGAATATCTCTCAGGTTGTTCGTTCAGCCTATGCTCGAGGGGAAGCTGTTCGACTAACTGAGGTTGATCGATGGTCGCCCATATCAGTTGCAGATCGTGAATTCGATTCCATCCCAAGATATGAGAAATATAGTATTTCGAGCTTGGGCGTTGTGTGAAGAACTCTGATGAAGCAAAGATGTACGAGCGACGGAAAGAAGTGGAGCTGGGAGGCGCAGGAAGGTCGTGAGACACGCACGGCACCGCCGTTGTTTTGTTCCTACAAAAAGCTTGGAACCGCCAACTCCCGTCTCTTGTCTTCAACTCCCTGATAATATGTAGCCGACCACGCCGTTTGGCTCAACTTGTGGTCTCTCAAATATCCCTGGACTCCCTGGGGCTGACGCGCTGACGCCCTAACCTTTCTCATCATCTCATGTATCATGGCAGACAGTCAGCTCGACAACGTCACCGTCAACCATCCTTGTGGCTTCTCAACAGATGCAAAAAAGCTTACCCTTCAATAAAGTATGCACTCAATTATGTTCGCTCAGGACAATACGACTAACATTGGTCTGGCTCAGAACTCAAAAAGGATCCAGGTGCTCGCCTGCCCGATCTTAAAGTCAGCATCATCCCTTCCATCTTACTCACGAACGACCTGGCCATCGACCAGTTCCGTCCAGTCTCCGCCAGGTCACCTGCATCGCGTGACGATGGCGTCCTAGTGCAGACTCATCGTTAACGTCGCTTTCGTCGCCATGGCGACGTCCCATCCGCTGCATCGGAACTGTCTTCGGAAAGACGAAGGAGCAGCCGTAGCAGCTCTACATCTACGGGCTCGCCACTATATTTCTCGTGCTTGATGCGCAAGTGATGCGCACCATCCGGCTAGGTGCCGCAACGGACCGGTCGAGGAGGACGTGCGCCGGCGCGAGGCGAAGGGCAAGCGGTCCTGGGGGGTTCATGTTCGCGCTCAACAAGATCGGTTCGTGCCTTCCGTCTTCATACTTCCTTCCCGGATAGACCTGGTACTACGCGAAAATGCCTACACACGACTGAAGCACCTCCACCCAAGCACATCCGCCCCATGACCCTAATATTACGCTTTCACTCCATGGTCTGGTACCAGCGCACGGATCACCTCTGCTACTACACCGGTGCTCTCTCCCCTCCGCCTTCTCAAAGTGTACAAGCCGAGCGGGGGGCGCAGACGGTCGCCTTACATCTTTAGGTCTACATTTTTAGGTTTGGTATGCGTCCAGTGCTTACTAGCTTCACACCCCGCTCAGTCTGCCTGCTCGACGACATCGCCGTCAATGCGTCATCGTGTCATGGTCGTAAGCAGGTTTTCACCAGACAATCGAACAACATCCCCGCGTTACAGCCCCCGTGCATACAAAGCAGACGAAGCAGGCCAATACCTCACTGCCTACAGACAGTCCGAGCGCCGCACGCTCACACTAATCTACGAGCGCTTGAACGAGGCCCCAGATGCGCTCCTACGCACAACTCTCACAGGCATTCCACGCGCGAACAGGACGGACGCCGATTCTATGTTCATGCTATCATAACCACTTAATAGTACTCGTAACCAATGTGTAGTAAAGTACCCAAAGCATCCCTTCCGAAATACCGCGGTGGCACGTGTCAGGCCCACTGCCGCTTTACGCCCCGCGTAGGTGCGATGTCGTCGTCCGACAACACGCTGGACGATCTCGTCTTCGGCGGGCAACGCGGCGACCTTGTCGAGCTCGTGTCCCACTGTGGGCACTCCCTCTCCTCGTGCAAGCGCTTGGATGATGCATCGCCGTGCGCCGCCGTTGGATCAGGAGAGAGCTGGGAGCGCATCGCCAGCCATCCCTCCTTCGACCTGACGACCCTTTTCAAGCCAAATACGAGGAGGCGCGTATCAGCCTGTGCGATCTTCGTGAAGCTCTGTAACACTTCAGTCAGAAAAAGGGAAGGTGGCCAAGTGCATGCACGCCAAATGACGCACGGAGCGTCTCTGAGAGTCGATGGGTCCGAAAATTCGTCCGAGGCACTCCTCGGTAAAGACCGAAGCACGTGCGCATCATGACGGCATCCTGGCACCGCCGTCACCCCCGACATAACTTAGGTTAGTCAACTACTCAGACAGTACTGTACTGTATACGTTCTGTGCTCTTCCTCCCATCTCGGCTCCACTCCGACTTTTCTCCGCCGCATGTCACAGATATCCCCCCCCCCAGACACGAGCTAAAAATCTGAATCATGCTCATAGTCCCACATTCAACACAACACTCGAATCCACGAAGCGCACTCGGCACGGGTCTCACCTCAAAGGTCGGTCTACTTCCAGTCCTCCTTTTCTTTCCTCATTGGCTTACTCTCGCCTCGTCGTTACGTCTCCAGGAGGGCTGGATCTCGACCATCCCCAGTCAAGCCTCGTGTATGCGTGCGATGGCGTGAACTTGGAGTTGCGTGCCCGAAAGCGGAGGAGGCGGTGGTGACGTTGCTGGAGTCCTGCATGCACAGGAGCTGAAGTGGGAACGGCATATTCGTGGTCACGTGCAAACTAGGTCAAGATAGAAGGTGGCGGTATAGAAGCAAGAGAAAGGCGCTATTGTTGAGTACGCGTTGTGACATGTACAGTGAGAATAACATGGTGTATACGAGCTTTACGACGGAACTATAGACAGCTATAATATCGGGTAGCGATCGTGCAGGATCAACAGGAAGGAGAGAGTGACCGTCTGGATGGAGACTCACATCCTTCAAGGAAAAAGGTCAAGCCGTAATGTGTGTAGCTATCGAATGAGAAAGGTATCCGCGCAAAGAAACATCCAAAATGAAAAAGAAAAGGGACCGCACGTGGGTTTAGTTTACGCCTACCCACCCTGCTCAAGTTCCCGGTGTACCCCCGAAGGAAACATGATGCAGTTCCCAGGGGAGGTCGTGTCAACAGCGCGAGACGCGACAGGCATTCTTCCGCCTTGGTTGCCAGAGCAGCCCGCAGGTGGAGCATGCGGAAGCGCCTGCACTGGCACGTTCGGCAATAGCGAGCCGACCTGCTTGTACAACGCTTGCAGCGAGACCCAGTACTGATCAGTTAGAGCCAGAGCCGACGTGGGCAGTTGATACGTACCTCATCTGAAGCGCCATCGAGGCCCAGCTCGAGTCGGCTCGGAATCCAGCATTCCCGTACCACGCCGTACCACCCCCAAAGTAACGGAAGACTTGGAAAATTCAATGACATCTTGAATAATGAAGGGACCATCCCAGCGCTGGTGGAGTTAACCGGCTTCATGTCGCCGTTTTACCAAATCTCCAATACCAAGGCCTTTCTCCCAGTATTCTTCTTCACGCTGGAATGCTTCCTTTTCCAATCGTGACGTTGCTCGATCACTGGCCCCTCGTCGGAATCGAGCCAGATCTTGAACATGCTCCAACCTTCGAGGAGCTCAATTTCTTCGTCCGTTGGATTACGTTTGAACACCTCGCAGATCCTTTCACTTGGTGAGTGAGGTTCCCTTCCATACATTAGGAAGGATGGTGACACACCTGTGGATGAACTAGTATGAGCGAGAAACGCGTCGGGAAGAAGCTCGTCCTACTGGTTCTGCCTTTGAGGCGCGTCATCTTGGCTAACATCTGTCAAGTTGAATCATTCAAGTCTTCCGTTAGTTTAGGGGTGGTATGGGGTGGTACGGGAATGCTGGATTCTGAGCCGACGGAGCATGTTCATGATGTTCTGCATATCGTACAACAAGAACTCCCCTCCGTTATCGGTGAGAACAGTCATGGAGCGTCCCATAGGTGTACATGATGTATCAGAGCATCATGTATCAGAGCATCTCAATGACAGCACCGCTCGATCGCTGCGGTATGGCCTGTGCGATCGTCCAATCGGCCCCCAAGTCCATGGCAGTAAGAAAATAACGATTCCCGAGCGCCTCGAGTCCCGCGCCCATATTTCCCAGCACGCCCAATAACTGCCCGCGTGTGCGCACGTCCACGTCGGGCGCGAGAATGAGCACAAAGTCCTTCGGTGCGCTGCCAAACAGGGCCACGGGGCGCAGGCCGTCGTATAGCATGCTGGCGATGTGCAGCGTGATGCGGCGCAGCTGCAGGGGGGCACGTCGACGAAGTGGGGTAGCGTGGGTAGCACGAGGTGGGTGAGACGCGCGGGTGCGGTATCACAGACTCTTGTAGGATGGGCGTAGATCTTTCGAATTCGTCGACAGGGGGTGTTGGAGCGACAGCGACAGGAGTGCGGAGTGCGTCGATCAATTCTTTCGATCGTTCACACGGTTCACCTTCCTTATTCGCGAGACGGCGGCGGCTCGGGCAGCTTGATCCTCATCGAGCCATGTCAACTTGAGCGTTTCAATCCCGTCATCGGGTGCATCTCAACGTTCCAAAGGAGTTTGGCGACAGATTACCCGACTACCAGGTTGGCGGAATGGCTGGTGTGCTTTTCCTCAGGTTTCTCCATCTTACCGCCAACTGAGTATGCAGCTGGACTCTGGAGGTATCATCGTCTCCACCACATCCACAAGCGCACAGAACGTCTGGGCTGGGCCTAAAAACTCTGCCTTCTGTTCCTCATGTTTGATATCGTGCGTCGCGTTCCTCCTGCTCCTTGCATCCCGCTTATCCCGCTATCCAGTCGGAACGCCAAGGTTTCATTCGAGAGTTGACGAAAGTCTGCTTTCCCAGCGCTCAACAGCATCACCGTCGTTCTTAGCAGCTTCTCACCAAACGACTGGGCCATACGCTCACACTACCGTCTACAGCCCTCAAGAACACAGGCGTGTGTAATACTGTGTATACAAGGTAGACGAGGCGGCCCAATACCTCACTGAGACCTTCGGTACATGCTAACCTTTCTGCTCAGTCTCCACCACAAGAAAGTACGACGATGGCATCTGAGAAGGTGCCCTCGTCACACGTGAAGCTAGCAACTACCGCCGCAATGTACAGCGTTACGCCTGGTTTAGGGAGCGGCAAGACGAAGGTGCACGAGGCGGGTAGAATGATTTGTGATCGTATTTAACAAGATTGGTGCGTGCCGCCTGGCTGACTTCATCCCCCTTTCCTCTAATTCCCAGACAGACCTGGTATTGCGCGAGAATTCTCAGGAATACCTAAAGCACCACTACCTCAACACTTCCCCTCCGCTCTACGGGGTCGCATCAGTGCGCAACCCTCTCCTCCGGTACACCATTAGTGCTCCTCCGTCTCTAGGTGTACAGGCCAAACATTGCGGTGCTCAGGACGTTCGCCGTCCATCGCCGCTCGCCGCCCATCGCCGCCCGCCGCCTTTCAGCACAGTCTCCCCCACGTGACCCGCGCCACGTAACGATTACGTTCTGAGCCCAGACTCTCACGTAGCTTCCATCATCGTGCACGACGTCCCTTTGTGTCGGAACAGGGATCTTCCCGGAGCAGCAATACAAAAGAGCAACTATAAGTGTTTCTACATCCACGCGCTGCACGAGGTCGTTGACGAGCCCGCCACTGGCTTGATGCTCATGACCAGGCTGGTCGAGGAGGAGGCTGGCCGGCAGAGGTGGATGGTAAGTAGTTCAGTTCGTGTTTGTTCTCAATGAGATCGCCTGCGTGCCTTCCATCTACGTGCCACCGAGACTTCTAGGATAGACCTGGTGCTGCATGGGACCTCCGCACGACCCAAACACCACATAACTTTCGGTTTGTATGCATCTAGTGATATCCTAATCCGCTCGAGTGACTTGGTCGTATGGTTACTTTTCGGGCTGGTTCCGAAGGACGACGGCAACTGGATCAGGTTAGTTGAGCTGCAGTACAGTCTCGATATGATCTCTCTCCTACCATCACCGGAGACACCCATGTGCGTATGTGTGTTATTTTTTGATACCTACTCGCGGCAAGGTTTTGTTGTCAATTCAATATACTGTACTTGACCAATAGTGTAGCTCTTCTCAGACAGAGGGGGAGAAAAGCACACGATTCGCGAGATTTTATGAGTTGCTGTAACTTGCTGAGTACGTGCAGTAACATGATGTATACGGGCTTTACGACGGAACTACTAAGACAGCTGTATTAATGAGAGAATATCGAGCAGCGATCGTGCATGGGTCGACAAAAAAGGAGACGTTGTGGGTGTCTGGATG
Organism: Lactarius pseudohatsudake; assembly: GCA_021525015.1. Lineage (NCBI taxonomy): Eukaryota > Fungi > Basidiomycota > Agaricomycetes > Russulales > Russulaceae > Lactarius > Lactarius pseudohatsudake. The sequence goes on from JAKELH010000381.1 coordinate 64,388, forward strand.
GCAGTGGTATGAGGATACCCGCGCTCTTCTCTTCAAAGAAAAGGTCAAGTCACAATGAGTGTGATGAGAGATAAAAACATATGCGCACAAAAAAAAAGATGCCAGTGGAGGATGCGTTCATGCCCCATAGCGCGAGGCGCGACAGGCCTTCATCCGCCTTGGCAGCCTCAGTCGCCAGAGTAGCCCGCAGGCGGTGTGTCTGCATGTTTGGGAAGAGTTGCATGTGCAGCGCCTGCAGCGAGACCTAGATAATTCCGAAGCGACCAGTCTGAGCCAGAGCCGAGGGGGATGCAGTACCTCAAAATATAACCGTCGGTCGTCGTAATCGTGAACACTCGAGACTCCAAACCATATCGCATGCAATCTATCTCACAGTCACCTTTCTCCACACTTGCGTTGAATTCCTGAAAGACTTGAACCCGGAGTTCCTCTGTGCTTCCTGACTCGGGCAGCACAGGGGAACTCCGTCATGTTACAGTAACCTGACGATTCGTGAAAGACGTAACCTAGATGATTGAAGAACACAGGTCCGTCGTCGATGCTGTGCTTGCCTCAAATTTTAGAGCCAAAGAAAAGTAAGATCCATCTATGGACGAGTGAAGTTTAACCTGGCCGGCAGCGAGCTCAGGCCCGCAGACAAAAATCTCGGACTACGTATCTTCTCCTTCTCCCTTCTGTATCTCCGGTAGATAATGCTGTTTCACAGACTCTTGCCTTTCATGCGTTTGCCCTTCCTATACAGTAATGACTCGGAAGTGGATCTTGGGAACTCGACAACGGGGTACATGGGACCGAAGCAAGAGTTGTCGATCGATTTGATCCCGTCTACAACGTGACTTGCACGTGTGAAAATTGAAAATAGGCGCCTTGCCAGCTCACACGGCGGGCAGGAGCGGGTAAGCGGAGTCTGCTTATAGTCAACTAAGGGATCAATTAATGTCCAATATATTGACTACCAAGTCGAGTTGATTGTCGTCGCAAATTATATTAGGACAATTGAACAATTTGTAGACCCCTCCTTATGTGTCAGACAATTATAAATAAAAATACTTGAACAATTAGATATTAGTCGCTTGCTTAAGAGAGCTCTGGTTATTTCCGAATGTATGTAAACTTAATTGTTATATCAGCTGATGCGAATCATCGGTCGCATTATATAGACATACCCTACTCGATTAATTTAGTCTTAACGAGCATTAATTAGCTTAACACAGCAGAGTTTGTAAAGACATCCATTTATATTAAATAAAATGAGACGTAAATAGAGTCTACAAATCGAGCTGCAAATTTAGAATAAGAATAGTCAACTTATCAGCTGGCGATAATCGGCCGATGGAGATCAATCGGCCCGATACAGGAGATAAGGATATCATAGGACTAGGTATCATAGGACGCCTCCGCCGCTCCGGCCTCCCACTCGCTTTACATTGACTGTGCTAGCGCATGCATTCATCTGAGCCCACACCGCAGAGGGAATGGCATAGCTTCCAGACGTTGAGGTAGGCGGGGCGCGTGCGTGTTACCCGGGCTGGCATGGCGTAAGTTGCGCCTCTCCGTCGCGGGTCTTGGGTGTGTGCGTGTCTGGGTTCTCACTGTCGCCCGCCCCTCTCACCGCGTCTTGAGTGGTCCCGCTAGTGGGTCCGGCGAGTCGTGGGGATAGACGTCGAAGGAGTAGTGGTTACGGGGCGCGTGCGCGCGCAGCTTAGGACTTAATTATAACACTTCGCGGTTGGAGAATTAATATTGGTGTATTATAAAAAGAAGCGCGTTCATGGATAAGAAGAAAAAATCGTCGAATACCCAGGGGGTGTAAGCGCAATGCCCTCTCCAGCTCCCCAGGATCGCTCAAGGGCTTAAGGCCCAGACACTTCAGGAAGGGATCGGCCAAATCCCACAGGGATAACTCATTTCCCCAGTGTCGCGTGACGAGCCGGGAGTGGCAGGTAATTGCACTGCGAGGAAGGTAAATAACGCCGAAGACATCATACCCTAGTAGCAATCACATACTATTTTGTGCAGCGATTTGTGTAGCCTGGCTCCGCTTGTTCACGTTGTAACCGGGGCGCGCTCCATCAGCTGCGATACAAATGAGATCCAGTATACCTGCCATCGAACAACACATTTGACTTACTTTCAACAGCATCCCTCGCATTCGACCGCCTCTCCTTGCCCCTAGAAGTTTGCGGTTTATCAGGAACAGCGCGTTTGGATGAGAAGTCGGGTGGCGACGAGGACGACGAATATGCCACTACAACCGGGGAAGCCGGGACTTCCGAGCGACGTGGAGAGGGTGGGTGTGCATACTTGCGCCGGCGAGGTGTGTGGGACTGAGAGGGGTCGTTGCCCGCATCCAGAATATCATCGCGCAGACAACCAATGTCATTTTGAAAGTCGTCCGCGAGCCGGCCCCGTAGCTCGTGGATCTTTCTGAGACGACCCTGTTCCCGCCCGAGCTCCTGTCGAACCTCTTCGAGCTCCCGACGTAACGCGGCGAGCTCTTGGCGCCCTTCGTCATGCTCCTTTCGGAGACCATCCACCGCTGGTTGCAGTGGGGCTTGGAGTACGCGGTCGCGGGATTGAAGGGCAGCCTCGAGTGTTGGATTATTTGCAGCATGGTGGTCGTAGAAGTGAGCGGACCAATCGTCACACAGACTGCATTTGCCAGCCTTATGGAGGATGAGGCCCGTCTCATCATTCGGGTCAAACGTCCAGTCCAGCTTGCGCCGCTTCGTTCGCCCGCTCGTCATCCGAGCATAGGGGCGGCGGACTAACGGTGGGGATGGTGGTGATGGTGGCATCTTGCAAGTGGCAAGAAATCAACTGTGAAGTGGGGGTGAACAAAACACGGGATTCACTGATTTGAGTTCTCGGCTAGCGTGCTCTCCGACAGTCTACGGGCATCGCGGAACTCTGCCGTCTCCATTTCTCCTCCCGCCTGACCATGGGAGTCGGAGGCAGCATTGTGAAAATATCCAGCTGCTTGCCATCTGAGTTTTACTGGAAAGAAATATCTGAGTAATGAACGGCGAAAGTCTAGTACATCTGAACTACATCACGAATTCGTTGAGCGAACGAGCCGAATGCCCGATTTATGTGGTTGAGGATCGTCCCTGAAAATAGATAGAGCAAGGCTCACCAACTCACTCGAACTGCCCCGCCCCCCGCCACTTATTGCCGGAGATACCACCTACCGTCGGGAAAGGAAGGGCAGACATTGATTAGTTTCTCTAACTTGTTACTTGTGTTATTGTATATGAGGGAGATACACGTACGGATCACCTCGTCGGGCCGTCGGTAGGGAGGACGCGCGCATCATAATTATTGACCCGAGAAATTGTCTAGATGCGCACATGTGGTCTTTTCGTACATTCACAACGTCCTCGACATGTAAGCTACGAGGTAAAGACGGAAAATTAAAATACCATATGAAATTATCGTATCGACGTGAAAAGATTTTATTAATCAACTAGTAGACTATTTCAATCACAAATTAGAGCGGTTGCGGTCAATAACGTGTGATATCACACACCATTCCATCTGCTGTCCACTTCAAGAAAGAGCCTGAAAAGACCGTGACGAGTCGGAGGGTGGGATTTGCTTTGCGCAGAGATTCAAGGAGCTCCAACCTGACCGCTCCCCCTTCTTCCGCCACATGGACCACTTCTGGCATTGGAAATGATCGTATGTAGGCACACATCATGTCCTGTCCTGTCAGTAAGGTAAGGAAGACGAGGGAAAGGAAATGAACACACAATGTCTCCAGGTGAAAACAGACCTCGATTCCGGTGGAAACTCAGGCGGTGGACCTGCCTGAGCTCACAGATCGGGTGTCCATCCCAATTATAGTCACCCGGGCTTGCTTGTGGTACGGTAGAACTTGGCACAAGTCGAAGCCCAAGATTGCCGAGTTTCCGGAAATGCCGCAAGGTCTCCACGAGCTGAAGAAACAAGGGATCATGGGGACGAAGCCGGCTCACTTCGGCTTGCAACTCGTAAAGGTTTGATGGGTCGCTGACTCGCCTTATAATGTCGCAGCAGACGGTCAAAGGTGCATGAAGGGTACGGAGATTGGGGAGAAAGTGCTGACTCGGTGGTCGGCTAGGTTGGGTACGGTCCGACGGCACATTGCCTCTGATACGGATAACCCTGAGGCCCCTGTGCTTTATCAAAAAGCGGATGAGCGCCGGCCGTGGGATATCCCCTTCAACCTCGATATCTTCAAGGAGTGTCATATTGAGCTGTCCAAGCAAAGTCGACCACTGAGAACGGTTCAATGATACCATATAAATCACTAGACGTCTGATAGGGGACTGGTTGAGAATGCCCATCGTGGTTCGCACTAAACCGGGAGCAAAGGCAAGGTCGGAAGAGATGGAAAGAGATGTGAGCGTGTGGGAACCACATGACGTTCCACTCCGCAGAGTAATGGAGGGTGGAAGATAGGCCGCCGAACCATAGCCCGAGATACAAAGCTGCGTGAGTGGCAAGACACAATATAGGTCTTGCAGTTTGATAAGCTCAGACATTATCGGGAGCGGATCAGATTCCCAGAGGCTGAAGTGGAAATTCCGAAGATTAGATGCATTCGAGGGGTCGAGAAGGAAGCGTGTGGTGAATCCAATCGCGCTGAGCGCGTCCTGTGCGTCGTATGGAATCGAACAGTACATCTTTTCGGGAGGGCGAAACGTAGGGGCAATCGACCAGAGTTCGAGAGATGCGTATCCGCTTAGATCGTGTAGTTCCACACACGTCCCTCCGTCCTTCAGCTTTAGACCACGCCGGCGCAAGTACTCTGGTAACAGCAAGTCACATAAGAGTCGTGAGGTGAGTGCCAATCCCCGGAGATCACGGTGGTCCATGTGGGACGAAATAACAAGGAGCAGTTCGGCCGGGATGTCCAGCATCCCCCTACACTGTGAAATGTTAGATCGCAGAATAGCATCGGTGGGGACAGACGTACCAGTTGAGTTGGCTTCCAGTGATCACCACTGCTGTGCGAATGCAAGCGTCGTTCCCTGTCATCCCTATCTGGTAGAGGCTCCAACTACTTAACATGTGAGCGGGACAAAATCAAGCAGATTTCACTAAGAACTGGGACGCACCCGGTGGCGCTTGCAAGGGCGACGGGGTGACAACGCACCTCCAGGCCGCTTGCACGGCAGGGGTTTGGATATCCGGCTAAGGAATAAAGGGTTCTGCACCATGACTTTGCTGCGAAGGTCGCACAAGATGATTCAGAGGCGGTTGGCAATGTCACGTTGATCTTGCAGCTAAATAGTCTAAGGAATGTAGGATGCTATTGTTGGCTATAATGAGAGATTGAAAAATGCAGCAAGTATATGGATAACTCATCGCAATTGTGATTTTCGGCTAGCCAAAGCTGGATCGTTGTTATTGCCAACAATCGCCATGATGTCAATTGTGGGACGGATATGGGCGTCCGCTACGCAAATACCCTAGCGACGAAATATCGTCCCGTATTATTAGTAGGTAGAATGCTTTATAGGAGAGCAAGGTATAACCTTAGGATAAACCTCTTCGATGTATACGATAGAACATGCCGAACAGGCCCTTCGGCAGTGCTGTCAAGACGAGAGGACCCTTCTACGGTACAACATTGCTGTCCTGCGCGAGTTATGTGCCAAGAACGGCATTGAAGTTGATGGGGTGGGCTCAAGACCGCTGAAGAACCCGTATATCAAAGCACTACTGAGCCATGTGAGACGACACTCATCATCGCTCACCACTAGTACTATTGACGGCCCGAGCTAGCAGAGTCAAGGGGGTCGCAAAAATACAGAACAAACAGGATTGAAAATTAGACTTCCGTACTTCTTGCCGCGAATCGTGAGTATCTCCTTGGGTATATAGGACTAAACATCCAATCGCACTTACATGATCCGACAGAATAGGAAACGGGCCATCGACAACGCAGAAGACAGAAACCGAAAACGCCAGCGAGGCAGTAAGGAACCAAGCGCTGTCCAACTCGCTCAGCCCACAACAGTAGAGGACTTACATATGGCTGTGGACACACCCGACATCTCGCACGGGACTACTCCTCCAGCCATACCGATAAGCCCTCGAATTGATACGGCACCGGAATTGACAAGCCATCTAGTGCATACTCCTGTACCGGTACCGGCTTCCCAGTCATCGACGACTGCAATTCCGAGCAAACGACCCTACCCTTTCAGTGGGGACGGAGGAGCAAGGAAAAAGAAAAAGACTGGAGGATTTATCAGTGTAAGGATCTATGCGGAACGGAAGGATGTAAATCACACACATGAGATCCAATGTGCCTTGACGCCAGATGGTGGGCTGAACCTTGTCGGTTTGTCTCGGAAAATGAACCTCGCATGTCAGGCAAGTCGAATTGATGTCATCCCGATATTTGGATCTTAGCGCTCACTGGCAATTGCCTCCCAAAGGTTCTGGATGCCCGTTACTCACGACCATGGGTTTGCAAGCATCCTGTCCTGGAAAGGGGTGCTATTAAATTGTTGAAATCGAAAGAGGGATACTTGCGAATGGTCGGTCAGGCACTTTCACCAGTCGGAGATCAGGAACCATCGCGCTTTCCTTCGTCGCAGTCCTGAGTCACAAATTGTTTTTATAGTATAATAAAATTTAGATACAAGGCAGGAAACAGATCTAGATCAAGGGTGATTGGATGAGAAGCGAAGCACTCTGCGCGGGAGTTGGTATACGCACCCTCGGACGCCTAAAAAAATGCTAGAGTGTACCGGAAGGACGGCTAACCGGGATCATGGGTATAACTCGCATTCCTTCAAGCGCTGGAAAAGTAAGACGACGGTGAAGGTGACGGAGGTGGGGACATGCCTACTACGGCGTAGACGTCTGTCTCGTTGCAGAGACCCGGGTTACGAGGCTATGTACGACGTCTATCAAGAACGTGAGGGCGTGAGGTGGAAACCCCAGGATAAATGTCGTGTACCCACCACGATGACACATGGTACTATCGGAATTGCGAGAGGCCTTCAGCTGTCTCCATTTTTGCTGAAGATAATGGCTACTCCACATGTTCCACGCGGGATCATTGAGGGATTTCCAGTCAATGTCATCTTCGTCATCGACATCGAGAGAAGCGATCCTATGTACTTGATAGTTAGCCGACACAAAATCAACAGCACGCGACACGCACTTGCAAATGAGAACATAGCTATCATCTTCTTTCCAACGCCGCGTCTTATCTTCAGTTTCGCGCTTTCCCTTCGAGGGTGTCAGACCTGCGGAATCACATGGGCACGATAATATTATAAATGAGCGAAGAACACACCATTTACTCTGACATTGCTTTGGTGTCCGTGTCGCACCCATTGCCTTTGAAACGGAAACCCAGAATCCTCGAGCTGACATGTCCAATTTACCATCCTGGGCCAGTCCCTCGATTGTATGTAAGAGTTGGCATTCCTCCTCCGATGACCAGGCCCCTTTTGAATATGCACAGCGTCGAATGATGCATAAGTTAAAAAGTCAGCGATGTTGTTTTACACACCTTTCCGTCTTGTTTCCTTATATTGTGTATGCTGACGGAACCGATCGCTACAATCGGCGGCTGAACGCTGCACTAAGTCCGCGACAACGGCCCAGTCCTTCCCGTGCGTCTGGACAGCTCTGGGTTGGACAGTCAGACAATAGTATGTGTCGACTCGGCAGGACGTACTTACATTCGCAGCTGTTCGTCCTCTGCCGCACTCCACTTCCCCGCCTTTCCAATAGAGTCACGCGCACGCCGAACATGATAAAAGACCGACTTTACCCCCCTCTGGGGTACAGTACGAGCTGAGACCACATATCAGTATGCAAGCCAACACAAGACCAATAAACGCTGACCAATGTAGCTCCAAAATCCCTTGGCAGGCTCAGAAGACTCGGAGTGTATCAAATCATCCAGTCGCTCGTCATCTAAGTTGTTTTCCTGGACAGGGACAGGGAGTTAAAAGGCTACCAGTCTTGGACGTCCCACACACCTTCTGGTACATCTGAATCGCGTCATGAATTTTTTGTATTTCCTCTTTCGTGAACGGGCCCTTACGACAAAGAATTCCTGAATGCGTGCAGTTCAGATTCGTTTCTGAAAGGAGATGGACCAAACCTCACCGGCTTCCTCAAACTGTTTGACACTCATCCATCGTGTCGCCAGGAACTCTCCCTGGTCCTCCAATGGCACGCTAAGGTGCCTGGTCATGGCGAAGACAAGTCAGCGAACTACAAAAAAAAGGTTTTCCACAATTGTGTCGCTCTTGGAGAGCAAGGCAGACAACACGGTAATAGACTAGCCGACTACCAATATGTTTTCATTTCATTTTACATTTCTCTAAAATTTTGTTACCCACTCGAAGACGCATGTATGGTATATGGGGGAAAAAGACAATCTTGCATAGGGATTCACGGGGGGGGTCTATCCGCTTGCTACACGGCCGATCAGGGCCAGAGAACCGGACCAACCTATCAGCGGTCAGCCTCAGTAAAAAAGAAAAGTCGGCCAGTAGTCAGATATTAGTCAGATATTAGTCAGGTGGTAGTCAATTGACTACCAATTGACTACATGTCGTTTTTTTCGACTATAATTTGACTACTTTATGACTAACTATAGTCAATTGGTAGTCAATTATTAGTCAGTTTTCTTGCATAATCTATGGTCATTTCTTAGTCACTATATGGTCATATCGTAGTCAAGTCATCCATTGTCACTTTGTAGTCATTTCATAGTCAAGTGACAGTCACAACAAATTCCCGAATCAATTTAAATTTAATTTCACACAGCAATTAAAGGACAATAAAATAAGTATATTCATTTATTTAATAAAAGTATATAAAACTACTAATACTATAGGACGAGGTCGGGCCAGAGGGGTTAAGCGGTATGGGTGTGAGGGCGAGGGCGGTGGCGTGGCGCGTGGAGTCGGGGCGGCGGCGGGTCGGGTTGATGCGGGCGGCGGCGTTGCTGGCGTGGGTGGCGTGGCGCGTGGAGTCGATACGGTGGGCGGCGTTGATGGCGGTGCGGCGGATCGGGTTGATGCGGCGGTGGCGTTGCTGGCGTGGCGCGTGGAGTCGGTGCGGCGGCGGCGTTGATGGCGGTGCGGCGGGTCGGGTTGATGCGGCGGTGGTGTTGCTGGCGTGAGTGGTGGTCGGTAGCGGTGGTGATGCTAGTTGATGTGGCGTGGCGGGTTGCGGGACGAGCGGGTCGTTGTTGTGGTGTCGTTGCTGGCATGGGTGGGTGGTACTTGGTAGCGGTGGTGGTGGCGGTTGAGGCGGCGGCGGTAGAGGGCGACGGCACGTGCGTCGGGGTAGTTGGGGGAGGTGTCGAGAGTCGGTGTCGAGGTGGCAGCGTCCGAGTCGGGCGTGTTGAGGGGCACAATGCCGGCGGTTGCGTGTCTCGAGACGGGGGCAGGCGAGTGGGGTGGCCTGTGCGTGCGCGCGAAGGGAGGGGTCAGTCCTTCGTCAGTGTAAAAAAGAAAAGAGAAAGGGACTTATCTAATGAGTCCAGCGCAGGTAGCCTTTGAGATGGAGATGACGAGCCACTGTCCTGCAGCCCGCACGGGTTAGCGACAAGAGAAAAAAAAAACCCCCACCTAACTTTGGCGACGGCGGCGGGGTGGCCTGTGCCCAAGTCGTCTGACTCTTCCGTACTTGCCCGTGCGTCTTCGTTTTTGCCGTGAGGTGGAAGGAGGAGGTGGAAGAGGGGGCAGAAAGGTAGGTTGAAGTTCGAACAAGTTGCGCCACCTGGCCACGTGGCGTACTTCCCCACGCCACAAATTAAACTTCAGCCCGGAAGTCGCCCGGGTCTTGAACATCATTTTTTATCCAAGTCAATTTGTGTAGCCAACTACCTGATATCTTAGAAAATAAAATAGCTAAAAATGTGAAAATATTTATGGAGCTAGATCAGATCAGAAGTAAAGGGGTCCTATGCCAACTATAAGCTATCTGATCAGTAGTTTTCAAGTTATTGTCATTTGAATTGCACAGTGATAAGTGCAGCTCAAGCAAACACTATTAAAATATCAAGAAATAAAATAGCTAAAACTATGAAAATATTGGGAGACGTAGACCCCCTCATAAGCTGGGGTGTGCTCTGCCAACTCTAGGTGATCTGATGTTCAATTCCTGAGTTATTTAACCAGCTTGGTAACACTCCAGCTGAGCAGCCTGAGCAGATCTTGGAGCCAGTTAAATAACTTGGGAATGGTTGATCAGATCACTTAGATTTGGCAGAGAGCCCAGGCCCCTTTTCATAAATCTGGAACTCTCTAGGGCAGGTCCTATGGCCACTGCACTCAGA